>VWPU01012750.1:0-257942 GCA_013398955.1 Callaeas wilsoni
GGGGCGCAGATGGAGCCGCTGCTGCCCACGGTACGGCTGCCGCAGCGCGGCCCCGGCCGGGGGGGAGCGACGCGCCCCGCGGGGAGGCAGCCGGGGAGGGGGCGCGGGGGGCCGCCTTCCCGCCCGCCTGCCCGTGCAGGGCACCGCCGCCGATTTCTCGGTGCGTGCGGAAACAGGTTGGCTCGCTCCGGTGCCGGGCGATGCTGCGGCGACGGGAGCGTCTGGCGCCAGGACGCTCGGGGATGGAGCGGTGTGTGTTTGTGCGTGTGTGTACGTGTGTCCCTCCGGGGCAAGCACCCTGCCCTCCGCCTCCCCGCCTCAGGCATCCCCTTGCCCTCGGTACCCCCTCTCTTCGTGTGCCCCGGCCTCCGACATCTCCTTTCCCAGGCTCTCTTGCCCCCCTGCTCCCCGGCGGTGGGGCAGCGCAGGGGAGCGAGCACCTGTGGGCAGCCCCGTGGCGATCCCGCTCCGAGGCCGGGGCACTGTCCGGAGGTCCCTGGCCCTCCTCGCTTGCGAACCGCAGAGGAATCTGCTGTGGGCTGGCACCGGCACATCAGGGTCTGCCTCCCGCCGGATCCCGGGCTGTGCTTCGTGCTGCCGTGTCGCAGTCTCTTGTGCTCAGCCGTGGAGCTGGTGATCTGGGGGGTTATTGTTGTCTGAGGGGGACGCGGTGCACCCTCTCCTCAGAGCACCGTGTGGCTGCACAGCTGCGGCTGGGCAGCCTTTTCCGTGCAAGCAGGAAAAAGGTCAGTTGATGGGGGACTTTTAATATCGTTAGATCAGTAAGAGACCCTTTTTCCTGCCAGGCCTCCCCCAAACACGGGGTTGCAGACACACAGAAGGTTTAGGTGTGGGTGTCGATCTCGATCTCATACTGAGATTCTGTTTGTGAATGGTGGTTCCTGCCTTGCACAGGAAATCTGTCTAGGGCAGGGAAAAGTCTCTCATGTGCATACACAAGTGTCTGACTGTGCGTACACATCCCTGTCAACACACTGCATAGGTCTGTAGAGGCTTTGCTGCTCTTGAAATGGCTGTGTGTTAGCACAGTGAGCTGCACAACATTGACAAAGCTTGAAAGAGACAAGTCTCAGCTGCTGCAGGTTGATGAGATGCGCTCGTGGCAAGCCCGTTTTTCATAGGGTCTGTTCCCATCATCTGTTGACGTGGTCCATTTTGCAATCAGGTGGCAGGTTGCTACACAGTGCGAGGTTATCTCTGGCATCTTCTTTCTCCTTGTGGCAGGGACAGTTTTTCCCGTTGCTTTCTGGATCCCTTCTATGAATCTTACTTGCTATTACTTGCTGCTCTCTCAGCTTCTGACAGTGGAGTAGAAGGTACTGTTGCTTTCACTGCCAGACGAGCTGCCGAGTTCCTTTCTGTGGAGACAATTAAGTGTAAACCCACCTTCCATCTGTAGTTCCTGATGCTGATTCCACGAAAGGCTTAGACCTGAGCATTTCACACCAGTGCAGTAGTCTGCAGTCAGTAGCAGTCTCGCTGTTGCTCATACCTTGCTGGCCTGTGTGCTGGTCTCACTTTGTCAACGTGTGTTGTCTCTGTGCCATGGCCACTGCACAGGGAGCCAGAGGAATCAGCTTTCAGAAGGCACAATGTGCAGGATTGCCTTGAGCTGTCTGGCTTTAATTTTTGTTTCTCCAGGGCTGTGCCCAGAAAAAAAGGCTGTTGCTGTGGTTGAGAGGACCAAAGAAGATAGTATTTCTTGTGTGCTGATGAGGGGACAATTGTCCCTTGTTCCCTCAGAAGCCATGCCCTGGTGCAATACCTGTCTGCAGAGCTGCAGATCCCTGTCCATGGAGCTGCATTTCAGTGCTGTTGCTTGCTAGGTTTGTGTCGTGATTCCCACCTCCATTTACTACAGTTAACTAATCCAGTTGTGTTTGCTTCAAGTAGGGACACGAGACTTCTCTACTCCATGTAATATGTATATTGTGGCATGTCGTCTACCCCAGTCCTCTATTACTCTTGTGGTTTCTGACAGGGCCTGTGCAGCTCAACAACGTAACATTGCTTTCCTGCCACAACCATGGCAAAGGCACAGCTCTTTCAAGATTTCTGGGTTCTGGTGATGTTTTCTCTGTGTGTCAGGCAATAAAGTGTGTGTATGTGCTGTGGCAGCCTCAGCCTGGCCGCTCTCTAGGGCCCTATAGGCAGAAATGCCTTTTGCATGCTGGGAGTCTTGTACCTGGAGTCATGGCAGAGTTTGGGGAACAGGAATATGTGCTAACCAGTTGGGTTAGTCTGGGAGGTAATGTTGTGACATACCTTTAGAGAACTTCTGTTTTGGGGATCAATCCTCACCTTGACTGGAAACAAAGAGAACAGGAATGCAAGCAGTAAATTGATCACAGGTCTGTTCCCAAGTGTTGTCCAGTTCAATGGGCTCTGGGTATGAAGAAAAAGACTTCCAGCAGAGCTTGTTTCCTTCAAGGGTTAGTCTGGGGGATTTGGCATACACAACAGAGTTAATATTTTTTCTTTTTTGTGTAACTGTAACACACTATATGTTTTCATTGTTATTTCTAGTAAGAAGAATGTGAATGTAGTCCTTAATTAATTTTATCTTCTAATAGTGCTCAGAGATTGTGAAACCTCAATAAAATTTCCCACAAAAATCCTACAGTGTGTATAAAGTGGAATCTACTTTTATTCTAGTATTAGTCATGTGTTATTGATTTATTATGCAAGCTTTTAATTGAAAACCCTAATTCCTAGCAATTTGAAAACTAATAAAAGACATTGGTGCCTGTGGTTCTGAGCGATTAAATAATTACCTTGGCAGTTTCCTGTAACATTTTTAAAAAACAGGTCTTATACAGAGACAACAGCTTTGTTAGCAGTTGTGCTAATTTTTTTTTTTTTCAATGTGGACAAAGTTTGGTGAAAATTATTAGAAATCTGTTGGTAATTTACTGTAAGTGCCATATTGTATAAATAAATGAAAAAGGAAATTGTTCACCTGGAAACAAATTGTTGAACCTGCTCTTGGAAATGCAAATATAGTCTTAATTTGTATTGTTCAGTACATATACTAATATGGTAACAAAATGCAGTTGTAGGCTTTCAGAATCATCTAGTGATTTATTTATCAGTCATGAAGTATGTTTTTTCAGTGATTATTCAGAGTGCTTTAAAATAGTTGTGAGTAATTGAAAGATTTCTGAGGAGTCATCATTTGTTTACAGAACAGGGGAAACAATCTGCAGACCTCTACAAAGATCTTCTGTTGATTTCCTAGCAATGAACTAAATATTGCGAGTTTGTCTGTGTACATGTATACCTGATTGCATGTAAATTATTTTGAAAATTGTTGCTTTATTGTGACTTTATTGGCAATTTATTCATAGCACAAGTTGTTCATATTTGTTCCTGTACAGTCTGGATCTCTCATATGCAAGTCAAAATTGGCTTTTGCAATAGGGTTTTTATTTGGTAGAGGTTTGATATTTCAGATACAAGGAGGATGTATAGACAAAGTGCTGATATTTTTGCTAACTATGTTTATGTTTGACATGTTGTTTTCCTGTGTTTTCCGAAGGTAGCGGTAAAACCCATGTGTGGAAAGTGAAATTGACTTTTCCTTTCTAAGTTCACGTTCTTTCGCCCTCCTCGTTCACTCTTAAAATTAAAGAGCTATTTTTTTGTATTCTTTTATTTATTTTTTAATTTATTGTTCAAATCTGGTAGATACAAGGCCTTAAAGCATGACGTTGCTGAGCTATATGCGGGTACTGCATATGCGAGCACTGTAGTTACGATATGAATGCTCTAGGTAAGACAGTGTTTGTATCAAGAGCACTCTTGTTGCTGCTGCAAATGGCACGCAGTTATTGCTGCTTAGGACTCGGTATGTGGGAGAATGGTATAGCAAGATCTTGGGAAGGAACTATTTTTAACGTAGCAGGTGAGTGTGGGAAGCTGCTCACACTAACAGGCCAAATTCTTTTGCTTTTGTTAATGCTGAGTGGGACCTTGGATGAGACTTGCAGATTAAATGTATTGCTCATTGTGAGAAGGGGTGTCAGAGCCTGACCCTGTGGTTTGTGTAACAGTACCCATTCCCAGTTCACTTCTCCAGAAGCAACACTTAAGGCTTATAGAGACTACAGGAATGTTGTGATTCTTTTGGAAAAATACAGAGGCAGTATTACATTTTCAAGACGAGTGCCGAGATAATGGCACCATTGAAAATAAAACCCTAAAACTTAATTGTAAGTATAAATTTAGGATTGAATTTCTGCTCTTGGTATTTTCTTTATTACTGCTTGATTCCAAGTTCTAAATGAAAAGAAAAAAGAAAACTTTTCCCAGAAAATGCTAGAAAGAAATAAAGTAACAATCACAACAAATTTAAGCCCCCCCAACTTCTCCCTTATATTTGCCAGTGTCACAGTTTAAAAAAGTACATCTGGATCATGTGGTGTTCTCCAGTGTTTCTGTTTAAGAATAATTGGCAGCCTGAGACATATTTGCACAAAAATTAAAAGAAAGAATATTAAGTGGAAATCATCCTACTTTAATGCCTCTATATCTTGTTTGATTTCTTCCCACAAATTCTACTTGTTAAATACATGCTTTAGAATGAATTCTAAAACAAAATACTTCCACGGAAATATTTTAATGCTTCTTAAATAAGTAATGTTTACAATTTCAATGGATGAGAGGGTTTAAGCAGGTGAGGGAATACTTAATCCACTGTGAAGTGTCTTAGACAATTAGTTGTGTGTGTCTGATACAAGAATAGAAAGCCATAGGCATTGCATGTTCCTTTTATATGTTCAGATCTGCCTTGTAAAAAACCCAAACTATTGAAGAATCACATCCATGTGACTCCTTTTGCAATAATAATGCCATTTTGGTGACATACAAATTGATGGAGCACTGAATGTGTTCACACAGTTTTCAGTGTTGGTGCAGTTTAAGAGTTCTTCTCATGAAATGAAAAAAAAGCATAGCATATTTAAAGATAATTAAAATCCACCCTTGTTCTACAAGGTTGTTTATTAGGATAGGCAAGGTGAAGGTTGGAATAGATGATAAAGGCTATTGCTAAAAATAGAAGAAATGTCTTGGGGAAAAAAGAAGTTGCAGGGTGAAATGAGGGTAAATGAGGTGTGGAGTTTTGTGCAAACTTGCAGAATCGAGGGCATTATGGCTGACTGGTATGAAAGGCAAAAGGGAGCTGACTAAATTTCATTGACAAAAAGTGTAGGGACAGAAGCAGGAAAACCAGGGCTTTTGCCTCCTTGTAAAACAGGCATAAAATAGTATCTTGAAATAGTCTTCTTTGTCTTTGCTGATTTCCCTGCTTTCCTACTTAGAGCCTTTCCACTTTGTTTAATTAGGTATTTACGAGACATTGCAAAGTTTATAAATAAATACTGAAATTTACTGGAGATGTGAAAGATAAGGTCTAGATTTGCAAGATCTCAATTTTAATCAAACAGACCAGGAACTTGCTGCAAAACCCCCCCCCCGTATTTAGGAGAAATGAAGTCTGTAAGTTACATGAGCTAATATTTGGCACTTGTAAGGTATTAGTTGATCAGTGCAGTACTATATGTGTGTTTTGAGAAAAGAGTAGCAATTGTAGAACAATTCAAGAACAACAAAAATGAGCATGGCCTAAAAATATGAAAGAGCATTTGAAGAAACTGGGATTCCTTAGCCTGGAGACACCTGTGGTACGTAATACTGCTGCAAAAAGGATCTCTTTCTTGCTTATATCTGTACTGAAGGGAAATGTTATGGGACAATTTTAAAAGCATGTTAAGGAAAGCTGTCTAATGCTAAGAGTGGTGTAGTAATGGAACAAATTATCTGGTATGTTTGTGGAATCTATTATCCATCTGTAGGAATAGGTAAGACAATTGTTGCTGCTTTAGAGCTGAATAATGGACTAGAAGACCTTACAAGATCTCTTCCAGTCCTATCACTCTGTGTAAAGAGCTCACTTTTGTCTTTTTGGCACAAGTATGTTACGGATGAATGATAGATTAGGTGCAAATTGAGGAGAAAGAAGCAGTTTATCTGGATTATAGATGTTGATACCCTCAGTTAAGTCTATCTAAATAGTGAATTTACTATTAACATTTACACTTACTATAAACATATTCTAAGAGTATCTTGCAATGGTAGATGCTCACTGTTCATCCATTTTTTTGCAAGCAGATTTTAAAACCATACAGAAAGATAAAATGCAACATTATTTATTAATTTGTGTCTGCAGAATGCCAATCTGAAATGTAGATTTTTAAGCTTTTGTGGAATCCTCTTGACTTTTTAAAGGGTGTTGGACTCTGTGTGCATCAGTGGGGCTGCAAGAAGTTCCTGGACAAATTTCCTTGGGAGCAATTACTTTGTAGCTGTCACACTCAAAAATGCCAGAAAATATTGCATGTTTGTGTAGTTTTTTTGAGAGAGATGAAGATAATTTTGCACCTTTTTCTGGAAACTTTTATTAAGAGTAGTTAAAATGCTATAAATTAAAAATACCCTTGATGAGAAGCCACTGTTCTGAAGAATAGTTCCAGATACCAGTCACTAGCAATTGCAGTAGATTCTCTCTAGAGCCATTCATCGTCACTGAAGCCACGTAAGGATGGAAAAAAGACCCAACCCTGCTATTAGATCCTGGCAAGAATAGAAAATAGATACGTGAACTGTAATTAGTCTGGCAAACAATGTCATAAAGTCAAGAGCAAAATGCCATGTTTTCTGGTGAGAAGATGGTAGGTACATGTAAACTTCCCTTTCAACATATGAATGTGCACAGGGGTTTTACTTTAGAAGTAAGCATACATAAGCAAGAATGTGATTTCATGTCATATCTGAAAACTTTTAAATTGTGAATACCACTGAAAACTTTGTGGTGGTTGTATGGTATCCAGGATGTTCATAGTATTAGGAAATAAAGGCACAATGAGGGAGATTGTGTGTAAATTTTAAGTGCTTTAGATTTTTTTTTTCAATGGTACTGACTAGTAGTCTTGGTATTTTTTCTTTATAGAATCAAAGAATAGCACACACAGGGGAGCAAAACCTTCAGGATTGTTCTTTCCTCTTAAGCATTTTAATTTTGGGGTTTAGGAAAATGCCACTGGTAAGTTTGAATAATTGGATCTATGGTTGTAGAATGCAAATTATAAATGAAAAAGGGATTAATTATGTTGATGTGCTTAGTATTTATAAGGGTAAGTAAAATTTTCAATTTTGTGGTTTTTTTAGTAGACTGAAACATTAAACTTCTGAATATGAAGGTGAAACTATGTAATTCTGTAAAGCTATATTTATGTTGTAAAGTGAAGGAGAAAAAAAATGCAATTCCAGTATAAGCTCTCCTAGATCTGGTTGGACCAATGATGCAATTGATAAATTTGTGCTAGAGTCTATCTCTAGAACGAGGATTTTGGTTTCAACATCTCTCTATCTATCTATCTATCTATCTATCTATCTATCTATCTATCTGTCTGTCCATCCATCCATCCATCCATCCATCCATCCATCCATCCATCCATCCATCTATTTATGTGTATCTTTGGAGTCAAACATGAACCCAGTCAGTCATGCTGTTAAATTTCCTCCCAAAGTAAGATATAGATTTTTTTTTAAAAAAATTTGGAAATGTATACTGAAAACATACAGGAAGGTTTGAAAGCTTTTTATTTGGAATTAAGCAGGATAATGATGTCTCAAATCTGCTCAAGTAAGTTGCCAAAAGTCCCATGTGATGATCAGTGAAGTCTAATGGCAGATCTAGAAATGTGCATCTTTTTTCAAGGCCCGACTCAGTAGAATTAAAGACATCATTCTCATTCTCGTTTATTTAGATGGTCTGCCAATCTCATAAGACAATGCCTGCTACAACAACTGTAAAATAAAATTGAATCTTGAGCCTTTAGCTAGATCAATAAGTTATATGTTCTGCTAAATGTAGGAAGTTGATATTTTTTATTTGAACTGCAGCTAAGTGATGGTAACGATAAGAATTGGAATGGCATATATTAACCACTTCATACTCTGGAGATTTGTTCTTTTCCTTGGGACTCAGGGTTGAGCTTATAGATACATAGTACCCAAGGGCTGCTAAATAGCCACGCAGAAGTGGTTGAACCACTATAGTCTTTATTAATACAAAATTTCTCACCTGTTCTGTCCAAGTGGGTAATGGATAAAGTTTGTTATCATTTACTAAGAATGCAGAAGTGAGGTTGCACAACCAGCATCTCAAGTATATTAATGTAAAATTGAAAAATGGCAGGTTTATGATCTAAAAATTCATGAGGAAGAAGATATATTCTCCTGCTATACTCTATAGTATGAAGAATGTAAGAAAAATTTGGATTTCCTGTTGCCTGTGGAATAGTGGGCATTCGTCTTCCTTTGAATTCATGAAAATGTAGATAACCTGTATCCTTTTTCCTAAAAATGCTTTAAACATTTCTTTTAATAATTTTTGTGACCTATTTAAGTAGTTACCAAAATAGAACCAGAGTGTCCCAGAACCGTACATTATCGTGTCAGCAGAAGGGATATTATATGTATTGGTGTTTTAAAAGAATTTACAGAATAAAATTAGTTCCCTTCCACCCCCTCATCCCCAAGTCTCTGCAGCAGTTGCTGCCAGCCATCTTAATGGTGTTCCTCAGAAACAACTTAGTTTCCAATTTTTTTTGAGACTATTGCTACTTCATTTGAGACTTGTATATGTTTCCAAGGTATCATCACCACGGCAAATCTTCATGTAGTGTCTGTAAGTCTGCTGTGTGCTGAGATTTTAACATACTGTCTTGGGGTGATTCTATGACAATACTGCTTGATTCCATTGCCTGCTTGATTCCTAGAATGTAGTTTGCACCTTTAAACTGCAAAGAGAGAGAGAAGCTGGGGGAACTCTTCAAAGCAGCTCGCTTG
Source organism: Callaeas wilsoni (assembly GCA_013398955.1). Taxonomy (NCBI): domain Eukaryota; kingdom Metazoa; phylum Chordata; class Aves; order Passeriformes; family Callaeidae; genus Callaeas; species Callaeas wilsoni. The sequence goes on from VWPU01012750.1 coordinate 8,935, forward strand.
ACCTTGCAGCTAGATGTTTACATACTTTTCTTCTCCAGGCTGGCAGTTTTGGCAGATAGGAGGGGAGAGGAGGGCGTTTTCCTCTCTAGCTTTTTGGCTTTCAGCAGAAAGGGACTGTGATCTGCCTCAGCGGCTCCTGTTCCTTTTTGGACTGTTTTCGGCTTGCTTCTTCGTCCAAGACCAGTTTATCATCTCCGGGACACTCGGTGGGACTCTCCAGGGGGCCGCTGGACCCTGCCCAACTTAGGACTGCGGGAGCAGCTAAGTTTTACAGACAGAAGGGACTATATAAAATCCGCCAGCCTCCTCTTGGGTGGATGGGAGGGGGTTTTCAATATCCTTTTCTGCCCCATGCCTGCTGGAGACTTTTTATTCACTTTCATTCAAGAAGTTATTTCCTGAGCCCATGGGGGAAGGCACTGCTGGGACCTGCTTGCATGGCAGGCAGGAGAGACAGACTCCCTTTTCGGGTCGTTTCCTCCTAAATCTGTGTCCAAACTGGCACACGTACTTTACTTTTTTTCGGTAAATTTCATAACTTGTATTGTAACCCATATTATCCATCTCCTTCAATTAGTGTTATCCTTTCCCTTTATTTGAAGAGAAGATAGAAATGCTCAAACATAAGACTTGACTGACTGTATAATTATCTTTTAGAAAGCTTCCACTTTATTATGTTTTTCTTCATTATGACTGTGCTATAGTGAAAACTATGTCCACTTGTTTTTATTGCAACCTTATAATAGCTTTTGGAATTAAATGTAGCAATGAGCTGTAAAAGCACTCATAAAGCTATGTTTCATACTCATCTGAGAATCTTCTCACTAAATTCTAATAATAGGTGAATTCCATGTCTTTTTTTGGGAGAAACATCTGAATGATTTCATATTAGGTGAATATGCTCTCAAAAATAGCATTGAGCAGTGCAGAAGCCTTCATGCTTATCCTCACCAATTTCAGAAAAAGGAGTTTTTTCTGTAGCGACCTGTCCAGATTTCCCCATCAACAGCAAATGTGCCTCTTGCTTTTGGAACAACCCCTCACCCCCAGTCCTCATCTTGTAGGGGAGTGGATTGAGAAAAACCCTGTTGTGTTGTGCACTGAAAACTCACGTAACTCACGTGATTTTGTCTAAAACAACATAGCAGAAAAAGACTTTTAAAGGACCTTTTAAAGAAAAAGCCACACTCAGCTTTAGAGAGGATGAAATGTTTTTCAGTGATCTATAGTCTGTGTAGTTTGATTTTGTTCCTTTCACTTTGTCTTACCTAAAAGTTCAGGGCTTTGTGTCTGCTGTATCTGGATGGATTTACTTTGGCCAGCAAATATATGAACATTTTCTTCTATCTGCCCACCCATAACCCCAGGTAGATGAGAGGTTTCTAAATGTTAGCCAGTATTGCCCAGAGCAACACAACTGCAGTTGCCTCTGGAGTGAAAAGAAACAAGTAACCCTCCACTAAATATTTGTGAACTATGTTTTTTTTCCTCCCAATTCTCTGTCCAGTACTGGCCAAATCTGGGCAAAAATAATAGATGCAGAAAAGCCCTTTTTGCCTTGAAAAGTAGCAAGCTGCTGAAGAATGTGCATGCTTTACCAAGGAATGCTGCTGACAAGCCAGCTTGTGGAGGACAAGAGATGTTTTTGAGAACTGGGTATCTCCACTGTACCCATCGTGCCCATTAGCAGGTATGATGGGACTGTGCATGGTGACAGGCTTAGAGCTTGCAAACCCCAGTACATTACAGCCAAACAACACCAAATCCCAAAGCTACCTTACCCTGCCTCCTTCCCCCAAATTTCTCCATAAACATGAAACTTGTATTAACATATGTATGCTTATGAAAAATTGACATATTTTTCTAGACATTAAGCTAGAGAGTACAAATAGAACTTTGTAAAAGAATCTTTGAGAAGAAAAATACAGAAATATTTAAGATATCTAATGAAAGTTATTACCAAAACATGTGAATGTGCAGATATGTAAAACCTAACTATTTTTGTTTATTCTTCTGTGAGTCATTCAGACTTATACAATCCAGTCTGTTGCACACTCGTATGACTTAAATGTCTCGGGTAGTTCAACACAAATAATGTAGGTTTTGATGATGCATCCAGTGTAGGATCTGAGAAAGTCTGCTGGGAAAGTAGTGCTTCTGCTCTGAAATAATTTTTTAAAAATCTAAAACTGGAAATTATGATTCCAAAAGCAGTCCGGTATTAAGATAAGCTCATCATATAAAAATTCTGAGTAGTGTTTCAGTGGCAGTATTAGAAATAGGTATCTCTGCAAAACCAGTTCTTGGTGACTCTTAGACTACTAAAATTGCTAACTATGACACTCATTGAAAGTTATTAACTATTTCCTGTTTATTTGTTTGTGTTTATCATACAAAGGATGGCTGTACAAAAAATCTGCTGCAAGGTAGGCAGAATCAGAGCCTTCTCTTCAAGTCCCTTAGTTGTGTGCGCTGTCCTTGCATAAATGCAATGTAGGTTTACCCTTGAGAAAATTGGGCTAGTCTGCTTTGTGCTTGGCATCCCACAGGAATAAACACTGTAAGAATTAAGAATATTAAAGCATGGATTAGATGCTGCAAAAACTTTATGTGATTGTATTTTATGTTTATTTGTTTAGGAAAAAAACTGTGTGAACTTTTTGGAATGAAGATTGTGTTTTCCTTCAGAGTGGATGCAGGGTCTGTCACTCACTGGTCCTGGTCCATGACTGGCCTGTTCAGGGGCTAGGACAGTACACACATCAACAGCAAGCCTGTTTAGTAACATGGACTGCAAACAAATACATCTCTGGCAATACAAAAATCTACTTATTTTCTCTAAGTTCGTTACTCTCCAGACTGCTCGTGGAAATTACTGAGCTATTGTAGCATAATTTTTATGACTGTAATCACATAAAGTGCTTGGTCTATGAGGTCAAATAATAATAGTTACAAATTGTGAATGGACAGAATTAAAAATACGTCTCAGTTTGTACTCTTTTTTTTTTTTTAGAATAAGAAAACTTCAAATTTTCATGCACAACAAATAGCAAATTTTATGGATTAGGGCAAGTGCATTTTTATGGATATGAAATAAAAAAATTTCTAGAGGATTATGATTTTTCTTGTTCAACTACTGTAACCCAGAGACTTTTATTCTACTATCTGCTATACTTTCACCTTTGAATCTTAAATATTTCATTTCACAGTGATTGCAGAAATGACTTTATATAGTGCTTCCATTATGCATATTAATTATAAACAAATAAAAATCATTAAAATAAGTTTGACAAAGTTGCCGTGAGCAAAAAAAAAAGGAATTGATATATGGTGTGTGCAATCTGTAATATCGTATTTTTAATGCGTTGCAGTTGTAGTACAGTTTTTAGTAACTCATTCCTAAGACTGGGTCTAGTTCTGCTACTGATATATTTTATATAGGAAAATAATATCAATTTATAGTTGTTATTACTTATCTTTTTAGTTTGCCTTTTTTTTGCAGTCCATAATGAACTGATTATTTTCCTGCTGACATCTGATATTTTTCCAGTAGGCTTTTCTTGTATGTTTAGAAAGGGTGTGTTTTCTGTGTCTGTATATGCAAATATGAAAATGCATTTAGTTCTAATGGGAATCCTTTTTAAAATTTCTTCCTGGTGGCAAATATGCAATTAGATTGAATGGTTTCAGCTTTCAAGAAATAGCAGACTAAGGAAATTTTCCTTTGAGTTTGTTACTAATGCTGTGGTTTAGTACTTGTTGTACTCCATTTCATAGACCCATAGAATGTTTTGGGCTGGAAGGGACCTTAGAGATTGTGTCATTCCAACCCCTTTGTGCCATGGGCAGGGACACCTTCCGCTGGACCAGGTTGCTCATCCAGCCTGGTCTTGAATACTGCCGTGAACTGGGGCATCCACAGCTGCTCTGGGCAACCTGCTCCAGTACCTCACATGGAATCATGGAATTATCTAAACCCAGGCTTTGTGCTGAGTTGGCAAGTGCTCGACATTTCCTATTGACCAAACTTTTTCAAGGCACTGAAATCACATTGAGATTTATTACAATATTTTAAGCCTTAAAGCAGCTTCCAACAAGTGTTTGAAATGGTTGTAGAAAAAAAAAAAAAAAAAAGGAAATAAAGAAAAAAAGATTTATTTTTCCTTTACTCACGTGGAATGGGAAAATGTCTCAATCCACAGTCAGCAGCATGATTCCTTTACAAAATCTCGATTTTCAAGCGTGTCATTTTTTCATTTTAGATCTCCTGATTGGTGGGGATAGGAATACAGCGATTAAAAAGTTTCTAATATTTGGCAGTGTTAAATTACAGATGTGTCATAAGTGATCCCAGTGTGAATATAATGCTAAGAGCAAGAAATTTTAAAGAAAATTTAGTATCAGATCATTATTGTTAACTTTTTTGTTCCTGCTATAATCTTGCAATCTTGTAACTTTGACACCAAGAAAACACCAATAATCTAGTTATTTATTTGAAAGTTAAAAAAAAATAGGCAAGATTTTGGCTCTCATGGTAGAGATTTAAAATGTGAAAATACCAGTCTCGATAATCCAGGTGTCAAAAATCATCCTATTTGTGCTTCTTTCTGTATCTCATGTTTTTAGGCAATATCTTGATTTTTAGATGCTACTGCTGGCTGTTAATATCCTTTGTCTGGAACAAACTTGCTCTTCCCCTGGAGTGGTTTTCTCTCCTCTGTCTAGCATGCTCATTGTCCAGGATATGCCACTTTCCAGTGCTGTGCTCTACTCAGGCATTTCTTCCTGCTCTTCTGTTTCTTGTGCTGCACACAAGTGTGTGTGTCTGAGGGTTAAGTGGCTGCTGATGGGGACTCAATATAAAAAGATGTTTCAGAGAGCCTTCTGCACATTATTGTTTTATTTCTTCAAGGAAACAAAAAAGGAGAATACTAGATGGTATCTGACCTGTCCACAGCTTTCATGGGGTAGTGACAATCACCATCTGGCCTGGTCTCAGATAATGTCCTTGATGATAGCCCTGAGGGCTGGCAACCTGAGACTAGGCTTTCCCTGGGCTTTCAATTTCAGGACTGTAAAGTCTGGATCATATTTTGGTGTTACATGAATCAGGATTTCTTGCCTAGTGGGGAAATAAATTCTGTTCAAATTGAAGCTCTGTAGATTAGGAGTTGTTCTGGAAATGAGGCAATTCAGGAGACAGAGGATGTGATACTGTGAAAAATAAAGAATAAAAAGTGAATACAGTATAAATCCAAACTATTTAATTATAGCGGAAATGGTAAATTTCAGTAACATTTATAAATTACTGAGTTAAAAGTGAGAGAAACATTTTTGAGAAAGTATAGAGTTCAAGTGCAGAAATTACAGTGATGAAGGGTATCATGGAGGCTATGCATGTAAATAGGTTAAAAAGGAATTAGGTAATTGAGTGCAATGATCCTAATTCAACAGATGCAATCACCAGCTTAGGAAAACTTTAAACTGCTGATCACCAGAATGAGGGACTGAATACCAGAGGAAAGACCATTTACTAATTCCCTTTTTCTCCTTGTACATTAAGAACCAAATAGTGGGATAACCTGAGGCAAGATACTGAATTTCAAAGATTTCTGTGGTTCTTTTGTTTTCCTTACTCTGGGGTCCATGAAATAGGGTTTGTCTTTGTTAGCTTTGCAGGGATGTGTTATCTCTCAGATGGTTCTGTGTAAATGGAAATAATTCTCTTTTGTCTTACCAATGGCTCATTCACCTGAAGATGAGATAATTTAAAAATAGCAGGTTATCCAAAATGAGTCTTTCTTATGCCAAAGAGTTAATTTTCTTTCTGATCAGTTACATTTTTTGTTGGATTGGATATTTCAGGAGAAAGTTGTTCCTGGTTGAGAGGTCCCAAACATAGGAAAACGCAGAACCTGCAGAACCTCAAATGTTTTAGTAATGAGCAGCAGTGACCTGGGAGAGGTCAGTCAGACTGTGTTCTTGCTCACTTCAGTAGCAAAGGAAGAAGAACGCTGGCTTGCTTTACTTGTGCATTCTCATTTTCATACAAGCAAATGGATGTCTTCATGGGATTGTGAACTGTTGTCCTTCCCCGAAGCACCTCCCTTTGCTGAATTTTGGGAGTTTTGTTAAAGCCATAGCTCTGGTTGTCATCACAGATCTGATTTTTGAAAAATCCAGGTTGCTTGCAAGAAGGTTCTATGATCATTGAGAGTGTGCTGCCCAGAAGTTTATAGGCTTCAGCTGTGACAGGACTTGCTTTGTATAATAAATAAAGTACTTGCTTTGTACAGTGGGCAGATAGTTGTATATTCTTTTACAGATTCAGTTATGAGCTTCAGAGGAGGGCACAAGGTTGCCACTGAGCCAGGAGGAGTCGTTGAAGGAGCTGATGATGGATGCCAAGAGCTTTCAGTTTAATTGTATGAGTGTCAGACTGTAATTCCCCTGACGGGCCCCCGGCGGTGGCTGGCGCGCCGCTGGCTCCGTGCGCTTCCCGCGTGTCCTCGCTGTGAGCTTCGCGTGGCAAGGGAGGAGGGGACCGTGCATGGCGGGCGTGGTGACAGCACGTGGCTCCTGTGATGTGAAACCAACGCTGTAGGGTTTCTAGGAGTTAGGAAATTTGTAAATAGTGAAGATCACCACTGATTTTGGTGCTTCGGTATTTGGATACTGAAACCGCTAAGTTTTTGGTCTCTGTTACTCTGCAGTAACAAAACCAGGTTTATAATTTACACCACTGCAAATACTAAAAAATTATTTAAAAATATTTAAATTATTTAAAATAGTGTTCAGAGATGCTAGAATAAAAATGAAATGCTCATATCTGTAGTAAAGTGGTGTTCATGAAATGTTTTCCTTGCAGGAGAGGGTAGACGTAGATGCTGTGTTAAAACATTCATAAGGAAATCTAATAAAATATTTTCAATGTCAGGATTAATGAATTATGTTTTCAGTTTTGGATTGTGTTTTGCTGAGAAATAAAGTTGAATTCTCTTTTAAAGGTTAATTTTCAGGTTTGGAAGTTTGTGCTTAAAAAAATCTCAAATATTTTACCAGTATTTTGATTTCAGTCTCTAGGTTTGGATCTGACCTACAATAAAGAAATGACCAGATACAGATGTTTTCCATACATACTTTTTGTTTAATGAGACTGTAAGACTTGACGAATTTTATTTAGGAAGGTGCAATGCATTGTAAATTGATTGAAACCAAAGAAGTTGCCCAAGATTAATATTAAAAGCTAAAAATAGGATTTCTCTCTCTCTAGAGTATTTCTGTAGTAGTTTTACAGTCTACACAAACATATGTTAACATCTTGTTTTCATATGCAAACATCTTCATCCTTTTCCTTTTGTTTTCTGTTTTTCTCCATTTCTTTGGTTCTCTCTTTTTCTATTGTGCCCCACCAGCAGGAGCAGATTATAACTCGGCGTGATTGTGTATATGGTTCTGAACAAAACTGATTTTCGAATCCTGTCAGATGAGAGCTACAGTGGCAGCAACCTGAAATTAACTTAGAGACTCAGTATCCTAATCACTGCGTTTTGTGCTGCTTCAGCTGTCTGTGTTTTCAGCCAGCTAAACCAAGTCTGTGTTACTTGCAGATGTGTGGGTCAATTCAGGATTCATTCAAAGTTGAGAACCCAGCTGGGAGCAGAAAAAGCAAGAAAGCCTTTCTTCCACATAGTACATGGATATACTAGGGAAGATGGGATCTAACTTCTGAAATTTGAAGGATATGTACACAAAATTTCAAAGAAATTCAAACATTGAAAATCCTACAGAGATTTCAAAAAAAGATGTGTAACTAGGTTTAGTATAGTATTTTCACTGAATTAGACTCTTGGGAAACTTATCTGATTAAAAGCCCCACAGAAACAAAACAAACAAACAGAAACCCAACTATCCTTTAAATGCTGGCAAAATAATGCAAAATTGACACTGATCAATATGTTAATGCATATACACATCTTGATTTCTTCTTCAGTATACCTGCATTGTTACACTAATGAATGAGACTAGATCTCTTTTTTTATTATTTTTATTTTTGGAAAATATCTAAAAATCTAGCTGTAAACAAAGATTAAAAGAGACTATGTAAGTAAAATGACCTAGAAGCTCATTTAAATGATGTTTGTATGAATTTTGTTTTAAATTGATCTGCTTTGCTTAGGGCATGGTACAAAGGGGCAGAACCTGGAGAGAGAGAGCTACGCAGGCGAGACGCCGGTGGCAAGGTCTGCTGTACATTTGGTTAGTCAAATGCTTAAAGTTGTTTATTTCTCTAGGTGCCTTTTAGCTTTCATCCCCTTCAGCAATGCTGAGTCTATTCTCAAACTCTATTTTCTTTGTGATCTCTCTAATGGGATACTTTCTGCTACTGGTTTTCTTTTGGAGGAGACAAAAAAGAAAGACCTGTTCTATCATTTACTTCTTTATATGCTAAAGATGAGCATAGACTAAAATAGGAGAGCACTCTCAGCAGTCCATTTATGGCTTGAGAACATCTTCTGGATCACTATAGCATGAATAGACTAATATGATATACTTAAGATTCTAGGTAATTAGTATCTGTATTTCATAATTCAGATTCTTTACAGAGTGTAGGGAGTTTTCAGGTCATATTGCTGAAACACAATATCTGAATTGCTGCTATGATTTGTACTGGCTTCCAAAATGTCTTATTTTGGGACTTCTAAAACAAGCAGGAAAAAAAGTAGAGGGACTGTTTTATTCACCTCTTGGTGTTCCCATAAAGCTTTGGTGATGTAGCTGCAGTTTCTCTCCAGCACCTGTGAAAGCACGTGAACAATCTCCCAGTGCCAAGGTGAATAACTGATCCACCCCAGTGAATTGCAGCTGGATCTCCTAGTGGACCTTTGACAGCATTGTGCAGAAGATGGGGATTGCTGGTGCATTGCAGAGGTTTCATGAGGCTTCATGTTGCATTTGCTGAAGTTTCATGTTGTTGCATAATATATTGAAAAAGTTATTTTTTCTAAATTTGCTTAATTAGTTCCTTTTTAATATATGGAACTTTATCAAGTTCCTAAAGTAATTGGTGGAATCTCTCACTGAAGTCTTACAGTGTAATTGAGTGCTTTATATATGTATCAATCTGTAAGGTTTTTTGGTGTTGTGGGGGGTTTTTTGTGTGTTTTTTTTTTTTTAATAGTTTGTTGTATTTTCTTCTTTGCAGGTGTTTGTTACATGAGGGAATTCATGTTAGAGCTATACTTTTAAAGCAAGTTAAATAAGACCACTCTACAGAATTTCATTATAGTGCATGATTTGGCCAATCTACTGTAGGGGTTCATTCTAGCACCAGATTTCTCTCCAGCCACAATTATTTTTACATTCTTTCCTCAAATACTTTATGATCTGCATTAGGAGAGCATAGTGAAGCCTTCACGCTGTTCATAGACTTCCATCTTGATCTACATGTACTTGGTTTGGCAGGGATCACAGCCTTCAGTTAGAGTTGATTGTAAATATTCTTAAGAACTTGATCATGGGCTGGGGATGCTCAGGGTGGCCTCAACGGGGATAATGAGAGATTGCTGGCAAAAAAGGAGGATTGCACCCATGCATTATCGATTGCATTTAATTACAGGAACCTATTTCTAGATTAAATTTCTAGAAATTTAATTCTTTCACTCTAGGTAAATTTTGAAAGGGAGGGGCAGCATTTCCAAGGTATCAGTATACACTTTTTACATTCTTAACATGTTTATAAGCTTATTTTTTGACTGATATGTTTTTTTTTGCTGTTCATAATTTGACACCAGTTTACTGACTATTGTTTCAAAATAGGAATGAAATTTATTATTTACATAGAGAAAATGTGGTCATTTTCCTGGCAGAAATACCAAGAATTTAAAGGAAAAAAATCTTCGCATATTGAAGGAGTATGTTCACTTAAGGAGAGAGAATTTTCTCCAACTAGTTATAACCAGAAAATGGATTTAATAATCTTTTTCTCCCTCTGGAAGACTTGTTAAGGTTGAATGATATAAAGTTTCTGAAAATAGGGCAACTGTTATTAGAATAAATGACAAAAAATGTAGTGAAAGGCATTTATCATCTGAATAATGTATTTTTGCTTGGAGGCTTACTTATATTTAGTCTCTGTGTTATAAATATCACAGCTGTAATAATTTTTTTGGTAGAAGAATCATAGCAGTAATACTTCTGATACACTAGTAACAGAGCTTTGGGCATATTTCCCAGCAAGTCATTATAAAATTTAGATGACTAAATATGAGGATGGACATTTTTGTAATGTTGCTAAAGTAATTTTGATGCTCATTGAGTTTTATTGACATCTGATAATCACCTGAATATGTATCTTTATCCCCTTGTTTTTAAATGTTATGTCCATTCAAAAATACTTCCAAATTTAATTTTGTTGTGGAGTTGTAAAGCCTCATATAAATCCCTGCAGCATTGTTTAATGATTTTAATTTTCTTGTCTTCCTGACAAGATTAGGTTGTTTTTCTAAGTCACGCCACCTATCAAGAAGATTTTTCTCTCCTCCTGTGGTTGTCTCTTGCTACTAAGGAATGAACAAAGAACTTGATTATTATTTGATTAGGTCTCTGCACCTGATTCCTTTAGGCCAGAAATGTTCTTACCCTTTACAGTTAAAAGCTAATTTAGCTGTGAGCCATTATCTGGGAAATGGCTAAGATTAGTAAGGATATTTACCTCCTGACAATGTTAATAATTTCATTATTGTTTCTAGAAATTCTATCAGGAAAAAGCCTGTTACCTTGTATTTTTTCAGTCTAGCACTTCTGGGTGTCTGGAATTCTTAATTTCATTCAATTTGTTGAGTTCTACAGGCTTTAATAATAATGTGTTATAAAGGATCTTCAAGTTTAACTTGAATTTTACAGTGGAAAACTTACTCTTGTTCATTTGAATTATGCCTTCCTCACCTCAACCCTCAGTTTAAGTGATACCTTGTTATCATATTTTCTTAAATAATTTAAGCTTTATGCTCTTCATCTCTTCTTTTTTTTTAAGTGAACAAATTTTTTGACCACTTTATTGTCTGGATTTCATGAAGCTTTTGGGGAACATTTGAATACACCTCTCTCTACCTGGTTAGGTTTTTCAAGTCAAACTCAAAAGAAGAATTTTGAGAAATTAAATCCTGGTGTATCACCTAAATGATTCAGATTTGTAAAATGCACTTAGTACAGTTAGAAACAGCTGTCAAAGCACAGGTAGTGGTAAAACATGAACAGAACGGCAATGATCCATCCTTTACTGGAAAGATTACTTGCCACATTTTTAAATTTGCAAGGTTTATTATAATGCTTATTATCTTAGTACCTGAGTTCCTCACACCCTAAAAATGGTGATGTTACATCATTGTCTGTCAAAAGCAGGAGCAGAGTTGTTCTTTTGTCTATTTGACTTCTTCCAGAAAGAAGGCTGGGTGATGTTGATGAGAGACTTGGATTTTCTGGGTTCTTGATTTTTAAGGTGATTTTGAAAATTAAAACAAAAGACTTTTGCAGTTATTTTGCACTGCTGAGCAGTCAAACAGTCACTCATTGTCTTTTAGTTTATATGTCATGGAAAATGCACTGGGGAAACACATATCATGGAATTGGTTCAAGTTCTGCTGTTTGTGAACCTACAGGGCTTCATTAAATCAATGCCCTTGTTTAAAATAACTGTATGCATAATTGGACTCACTTATAGTAAATCCCTTGCAGATAACTATGTGAAGCTTGGAGAAAAGGACTGGAAAGGGTGCATGGGCCAAGGGAGATACTCAGCCAGCAGAGATACGTGAACTCTTGCTGCAGCGGTCAATTGCAGTTGATGCCATTCATGTGTTACGGGAAATGTTGCAGCTTTCTCCTGACAAATGCTCTGTGGTTCCAACGCTGTGAATTATTCTGGAGGACAAATCGTAACAAAAAAAAAAGCTGTTTCTTTAGACACCTCAGTTAATTTTTAGGGTAAGAAATTTTACACAACACTTCTGGTTCTTGTGAATTTGGGTGCAACTTGTGTTAATATGGTCCACCCTGCATACTTAGTGTGTTATCCTCTCTAAGTAGGTATTTGTTAGTGCTGGGCAGTGGCATGGTATGTTCTTGAAGGAACTTTACTTGCAACCACATTTTCTCACAGAGGTCATAACTAGGTAGAGGTGAAAGACCTTGCAACTGAGTGCTCAGAAGTTGTTGTTAATGAGCTTAGAGTTAAGCAGTGAGCATTAGGGATAATAATGTTTGTGAAGCTCGTGGTCCATTGTAGGTTTGAAACGGTTCCAGCGGTTCTCTTCAAGCCTGGCATGAAGCGTGGCTGCCATCTTGATGTGGAAAAGCTTTTTGCACTACGGCAAAATTTGAGAATCTGGTTCACATATTTTTGACCTTGTGTGGATAAAATAAATCCAGAAGTGGAGGCAGTTTTGCCACAGCAGCATGGCACTGTGCCTCTGCTGGCTACATCTGACCAGAGGGGCACCCAGTGAGCCTGAGTGCACTGGGACACACGTGCAGCCAGCTGCCTCAGGGCTGGCAGCTGATGCAGTGCTGTGCCTTTGCACCAGCTCACCTAAAATTACCCACGTGTCTGACATTTGACAGGACTAAAGCTTCCAAGTTTCCTGGCCATTTATGAAGGTTTTAGCCTTATTTTCAGTGCAGACTCCTGAACTTGGTGCAGGTGTTGGTGCTCAGTGTGAGGGTCTGGGTTAGGTGCCTCCACAAGGCATTGGGTGTTGATCTGCTCCCACAGCTCCCTGACCTTCTCTGTGGGCAAATGGTGGCTATGCTCATGGCTTTCTGTGTGTCAGTGGTTCAGCGATTAATGTAATTATGCAGGACATGAGACATGACTTCAACTCTTTCTGCGTTTTTAGAAGGATAACCCCTGTTTCTCCTGTCCCGGGAGAGTGTTGCAGCTACGAAGCAGTTCTCACCTCCCTTCCCAATGGGGCCATTTTCTAGAGGTGTGGGAAGAAAGTCCCTCAGTTCTTCAAGGTAGAGATGATAAGCAGACCTCTAGGGGAGCAAACAAGGGTGTATGGCATTATAGTATTTCTAGAAAACTTTCTAGAAAGCAGTGGCCACCTCTGTCTTTCTGGCATTGGACATATTTTTTCAGAGAACAGAGAAAGGTGAGTAGACAGATGTGAGAACAAGACCTGAGCTCAGGCTCTGGCTGGTGTTAGGCTCTGGTGAGACCTCAAGTTTCTTAGCCCTGTGAAGACTGATGTGTCTCACGGCAGAATTTTAGCCCAAAATGAAACTTCAGTGTTAAAAAACCTGAACAGAGTGGCCTCTAGGCCAGATGGCTGCTGATCTTTCTGAATTCTTTTTCAGTTCATAAGCTTGTGTGTGGTGTGTTTTTTGTTTAAGCTTAAGACTTGCTTTGAATTTATCTAAGTTCTCTCCGAATCTCATTGTGAGTATGAGATTCTTTTTCTCAGTCTTTCTTAGTCTTTTATACTAGGATTCACTTTTTAATGACTGCCTAATGATATCCAAAATGTATGCTGCTGAGCTGAAGAAAGAATTTAAGTAGTTTGCTTTTATCCTGAGTAGTTTGAGATCACCAACATCTGTCCTCTTTGTTATTTTCATTATTCCAGTCTCTTCTGAAGATGGTATAGGCCTTTGTTTTACTGAAAGCACTAACTGGATTTTATGTTTTCTTTCTAGTAAAGTACATCAGTATGCTTTCTAGGTTTGATCAAGCCTTTTCAAATCAAGTGAAAGGCAGGGAGATAAGATATGGAATGAGAAAAAAATGTTTTAACATAAGCCTGGAGTATTTTTTACTTGCATGTAGAGCATTACACAGGCTTTTTTTTCAGTGCCAGACATATGCATTTATATTTCCCACCAACATTTGCCTGGTGTGAGTAGGAGTTTAATCAATAAATTCTTACTTCTCATTTTTTTTCCTCCTAACTAGAATGTTTGATATGAAAGCCTTATTCTGAATTACCATAAAGCAAATATGAATTTAAGAAAAACTGGGAAAATGTTTACACAGTACAGGGAGAACAGATAACTTGTGCAAATAAAATCAGATTTTTGTCTTTTTATTAACATCAGCAATTAAGTATTGCTTCCTAGAATCTGATTATGTAAAATTCCCAGTGACAGCATGTTGTTTATGGGTTTTGAAATGATACTTTCTTTGTTAGAGTGCCAATTCCTTTGGTACGTATTTCCTCTGTCACCTGAGGCTATTTTTCCGACACATAACACATGTGATTTTTTTTTTCTGCTTTCTGAATAATCAGCTTTTCCCCTTGCTCATTAAGCATAAAATTACAGCCAAGGTATTAATGTAGTACAATACACGCTGTATTAAAAGTGACCAATCTCTACCACATACTAAGTTCTTTTTGTCTATTACCTAATTAACATACTTTAATTAGTTCACTACATTTAATGAATGTTATGTAAAACTCAACATTTTTTACCTTTAGGATAGCCATGACATTCGATCTAATGTGTCAGACTGGACTGTATGAATAATTAATACAGTCTATATTTAATATTTTAGTGTATGGACTACCTTGACAGACTGGGTACAGCCATGGTGCTGAATGTGGGGGGTCTGCTGGGAAAGGAGCAGGAGGATCCTGCAAGATCTCCCCTACAGGAGCTCTGCTTGGGGAGAAAAGAAAGGATGAACCGCAACACATCAGTACCTTGCTGATGCCAGTTATCCCTGAGCCTGGGTTCCCAGCTGGAACAAAGAAAAAGAGATCCTTGGCTCTGACTTCTGCTTTTGGCACCTTTCACCTCCTTTCACTGCTTTGCTGGTAGCACTGGTTCAAATCAGAAATGCTTAATACTACTATTCCTGCTAATGTTGGTGATGATAATTAGTATAAAATACAATAGATGTATTTCTTAAGAAAAACCTTGCACTTGGGCTTTTAAAACCAGGAAGATAACTGTTGAATTCTAATTTTTTAAGCTGCTTGAAAAATTAATTTTACCAAGAACCTGCTGTTTTAATACTTGTGATAGCTGCCCTAACTTCATTATGTCTTGGGTTATGAGAAATGCAATTATATATGAGAAAAATTATGGAACTGGAAAAGAGGTCGAGTTGAGTGGAAATCAGCCTTTCTCTTGCAATGTCAAAGTGTTTTCTGTGACCAGCATGACCTGTCGTGCTTTGGAAGCATAGGAGAATTTTTGGCTTCCTGGACATGGGCGAGGTTGGTGGTCAGCCTTTGGCATTGCGTTGTGCACCATCTGGGCAGAGCGCCCGGTGCTCCAAACCTTCCTCTGTGATTGACACGCATGAAGATGTCTCTACGAAGACGGAAATTGTCAAAAGCTTCTTTTTAGAAGACCCAAAGTCTTTGCTTACGTCACCAGTACAAAAATGATAGACAGTATAAGTCTCCATGTGGGCATAATGCCATCCAGCTATAAATCCCACTGGCTGTAAGGCTTTGCACAAGGTCATACTGATGACCTGGAAAATAGGCTTAGATGTAGGAATGTCAACTTGGTAGAGTGGCTTGAGAGTGTGAGTGAGGGAGAGCAAAATGCATTTTTCTTGGAATGGATTATGAAGGTGCTAGGAATTAGAGATTCAGACTTTTACTTACAGTGTGGTTTTAATCATTGTATTCTTGGGACACGTAATAAAGTGAGTATATGGAGCATCTGTTTGAGTAGAGAACTCATTTATTCTAGTTAGACTAATTCTGTTTTTTCTGATCGTGGAAAGACATTTTTTGGTTTTCAAGGTGAGAGGCAACAAGCCCAGATACAATACTACCTTAAATTCAAGCTCTAATTTGGTTTCCCTAGTTTTCCTAGTTTTATTTTCCTTGGCAAGTGAGTGAGTGGTTTCTGCAGTTAGAATAGACTATAGATAAGCCTATGGTCTATCGACTGCTGGAGGCTAAGAGGGGTAAGAAAGTAATTTTAAAAAAATGAAACATTTATGAGAATTTTCTTTTTATGACATGGTCTGAACTGCTTTTCTTGGCTTATAATGCTCAGTACTGTCTTTTACATTAGTATGAATTATTTCTATTGCATTTATTTTAAATACTTCTGCTATCATTGAGTGAATTTTGTGATCTTTTGTTGCTAATTGATTTCTTGGATGAGTTATTTATAGTGATTCATGTTACAGCTGTAATATTTAAAGTGATTTATGGTAAACTTGGTTTTTATATGAGTTGTGTGAATAAGAACTTTTATAATGGGAAGAATTTATGAAATAATAGATTGAAGTCTCTCTTCACCTTACTACTAAGTGGGTGCTGACTGCCACATGTTTACTTTCAAAGTGAGTTTGTTTTCTTTGTAGGGTAGGAAGAAGGCTGCAGTTGAGGTTTACATTGTCTCTGGCCAGCAATAGCAAAATACTGTAGATAGTTGAAATATTCAGAACTTTTACTAGTAGTGTGTGTCAAGTGCCACATTCGAATTATTCTTTTCATGGTTCTCCTTTTGCATATTCTTCTCCTTTAAGCTGGCACACAACATAACATGTTAACCTGTAGAATTCTTCCTTGAAAGACAAAAATTGGGTTGGTGACTTGAAGAAGAATTATGTATAATGATAGTACTGTAAAAAATAAGTACTATGTAGGAATTTGAGAGTAGCCAGACTACTGAAATAACACAGATGTTCATGGATTATATTTGAGGTAGATTTTTTGTGTAATGTATTACCTTGAAAGGCAGTCAAGAACTAACTGAAAAATAACTAACTAATAACTAACAAAAATATTATTCCTTACATGTACTTCATGAATTTGGAATTCCAGTTATTTAAAACTAACTCAATTCTTCAGGTTTTTTGATTTTTTATATCTTCTGCTTTACTTCTGAAACCCCTAACTGACACTAATTTATCTGAAAATTCTTCAAATTAATGAATGTGTTCTGTAACATTTCATTGTCTTTTGTTTTTACATAATAAAAGTAGAAGTGAATCCAGAATTTGGAGGTCATCCGTTAGAATGTTAGAACTGAATGTTAGAACTGAAATCAAGCTTGATAATTACAATATTCAGTGCTACTGCAACTGATGTCTCCGTGGTGCTACGTCATTACAAAATCACAAGCAGCTGGCAGTTAAAACTTACATTAGTTTTGTACAAGTTTTTTCATTTATTCTTTTTACCTGAAAGACTTTTCATCTTAAGCGAGTCCAAGGACCAAAATAACTTGAAGGGTAGTCTGGGTTGGTGTTGTTAACAGTAATTACAGAATCAGAGTATGCTGAGTTGGAAGGAGGTGGTCTCATATTCATATGAGGTATTTAAGTTACCTGGTATTTGTGACTTCAGTGTATGGCATGGTAGAGCTAAACAAGCCATGAAGTGTGACACTAAGTAGAATTTTTTAGTGCACTGATAACAGAAAGTGACTTTTTGCAGGAGATTTACAGCACTTTATCCAGCTGAGTTTTGAAAGCTCCATAGCAAAGGTAGCACTGTTTCCTGTGCGAAACTATTCTACAGGTGACATATTTCAAAGTCGGTTTTTAACCATATACTTTCACGAATCTCATGGTATTAAATGTCGAACTCCTTTTACAAAGAGGAAGTAGCACAACATTTTTGTACCAAATTTGGAAACATTTTTTCCGAATCTTTTTATCAATACTTCAGTGTTTCTACAGGCCTTCATTTTATTCCTGAGTCTGGTCTGAGAACCCAGTGATCAGGTTTTAGTTCAAGAACATCTGTGATGTGTTTCAGAACACTGGAGACAGCACAGATTAAAGCCTTGTCACTTCTGAGGAGTATGCGGAGACTGCTGGACAATAGTTTTGTGAGGAGAATGCCCTTGCCTTATAGTTACCCTTTTCTCTGAAATTTCTGTGGCAATGGCTCACAGCTGTAACCTAAGGGGAATCTTAAGGAAGGGTTTTGAGTAGGGGAGATTGTGAGGGAATGTGAGCGTTTGCTTGCAGAAGCAGACTGACATAATTTCTTTCTCACTTAGCCTTGGATTTGCTTCCGGGCTCATCTGGCTTTTTTTCTCATCAACTTTGAAAACGGTGAGGCTTTAAGAGAGCAGGAAGGCCTGAAATAGGGCTGTGCTCGTGGTGGATGTGTGGGGGTTCCACTGATGTTCAGGTGGTGCAAGTGAGAGCAGGGAAGAATTGTCTAAGTTGGGAGCTTTGTGTCTGCCATCCTCCCTCTCTGGGGAGCTGGTCCCAGCACTGTGTTTCTTCCTGACGGAGGGAGAGGAAAGGTGAAATTGCCTGCTGCTGACTTTCTCTTTCAGGACAAAAGGGAAGGTTCATTAGCCTGGGTATATTTAGTCAGGATAGATCTGATCATTTAGTTTTTAGACTCTCAAACAACAGCTCTGTTTTTGTGTGTAATGCACAAAAAATTTTTTACACTGTCCAGGTTCATGCGGTAGTTTAGGATGACAAGCGGTACACTTTCCTCATGTCTGTATGTATGGTGTATGTAAATACCCTGAAAGGCAAATGGCTCCTGTTCACAGGAGTGGACTTTTTGCTTTGTTTTCACTGTTGCTTATCATCATTGGAGAAGCAGATATGAAACCACCAACTCCCCTTCAAAACCAGGAAAGTCTCCATGGTGGGAATGCAGCTAAGTATTATATATTCTTCATTTTAGTGTTCTTTTATCTTCCATTGTCCTTTACACCTTTACACTTTTGCAAGTGTCTTCTACTGAAGTAGGTAGCTGAAAGGCAGTTTAAATATAAAAGCAGGCAATGTCTGACTTTTTAAGCTCCTGTGGGAGACTCTATATGTTCCAATGAGCATTTTGTCCCAGTTTTCTATCTTTGAAGCAATAATTGGCTATTTTTTTCTTGAGATCTTAACATTTTTATCTATGTCCTTGCATTACTGAGCATAAAATTCTGTTTTAAATATTTAAAAAAACCCACATATGGGCAATTAATTTTTTAAAGCATTTTGAATTGTCCCAGGAAAGTATATCTTTTCACCCATTTTTATCCAAAAATATCTATGAATTTGTCTTGTTTAGATATTATCTCTGAATTTACAATTTATTCCAGAATATCCCGACATCAGCTTTATGGCCTGCTTCTAGTTTGGGGGGTAGCTTTTTTTTCTTCTCTCCTTCCTTCATTCTTACATAAGGTGGAGGAGGGCTGCCCCCAACCCAGTGCCTGTGTAGGCTGTGGATGCCTTACCTTGCACCATCATAAATAAGAAGTTTAGCTGTCAGTGAAGTGTGTGCTGCTTGAATAGCTTTTCTGTGTCCCCTTGCAGAGAAAAGATGGCAAGATAGAGCTGGTGCAGTTAATCTTACGTTGTTTAATCTCCGTGCGAAATCCTTTGTTAACTTTGCGAGAAAGCAAGTGTTTGTTTCAGAGATCACATTTTGGAGTTGATTTTGGAACAAACTAGTCCATAATTTTTTTTTTCTTTTCTTTTTTTTTGGTCGTTGCAGGCGTGAGAAAATTGGGTACTAGTCTTTCCGATATACTACATATTTATGTGATAAATTGCATTTATAGAGCATGTTTTACTGTCTTGCATTCTTCTTGTTGTATGGTTTTTGTTAGGACTAAGCTAATCCTAAATTATACCGTAGTAATAGCTCCACTAGTCTAATCCTAAATTATACTCTAGTAATAGCTCCTTTCTCCCATTGCCTTCTTTCAAAGCAGTGACCTTGCTTCCCAATCCTTGCAATTCTCATTCCACATTACAGTCTTAAGATTCCAAAGTGTATTTTGCATGGGAACAATATTAGATTTGTGCTCCAGTATTTAAGCATACAAACCCATTCGTTTTACGTGGCTGAAATAAACAGTTAAAACAGCCTGGAATTTTTGGGGCTAACTGATATATCCAGCAGTTTTTCTTTTTGGATGAGCTTTGACTGAGGAATATTGTCTAAAATCGATCTTTATTTATTGTCATTCTCTTTAGAATCAGCATATTTTACAGCAAATGAGAAAATTTGAAATCTGTGTTGATATATATATATTTAAAATATCTGTATTTATATTTTATTGATAAAAGTAAAACTTTCAAAGGACCATGATGTACAAATGATGTGCAAATAATCTGGTACCTGGGATTTGGTAAAGATATTCAGACATTTTGATTGCCTAGAAGTATAGGTGAACTAATGTGCAAAGCTGAGTTTGTATTCAAATTATGTCAGTATTTTTATAAACAGTGAAGAAACTTGACTGAACCTGTTCTGTGCCTTTTTTCCCCTTGTTTGAACTGAAGCAGAATTTTTTTCTGATTTAGAGCTAGTTCTGAATATGTTGTAATTGGACATAACCTTTATAGAGCTCTTCCTTTTAAAAAAGTCTGGGTTCTCTGCTTACGATGGGTGTACTGCTGTCGCAGCTCAGCAGTGTGTCAGGGTAATTCTCTAAA
Organism: Callaeas wilsoni; assembly: GCA_013398955.1. Lineage (NCBI taxonomy): Eukaryota > Metazoa > Chordata > Aves > Passeriformes > Callaeidae > Callaeas > Callaeas wilsoni. The sequence goes on from VWPU01012750.1 coordinate 29,321, forward strand.
GCTCTACACAGATCAAAAAGATTATTGAAGAATGCACAGGCACTTTTCTTTTTGCTAAGTCTGAAATAGAAGGGGCTAAATCCCAGGGGGTTAGAAGTTATATAATTTGGTGATGCTATGCTGATTTATGCCTCTTGAGAGTTTGCCTGCAGCAGAAGCTGGAGGTGATGAGAAGAGATTGGATGAGAGAAAGACCATCCAGGAAAAATTCATCAAATTTGTCATTCTTGAAAGGACCATCATAACATATGGTAAGGCATATCATTTACCTCAGGCTCGGAGGAAAATGATTTCTGCTAGGAGAATATTAATTTTATTTCTTAGAGGATCAGCTGACAGGGTAGGCTTTCTCCTGGCTGGTCTTCCCCTTCTGTTTTCTCTGAAGGGAAGGATGGAAGCTTGGAAATGTCTTATCTGTAGCAGACAAGCAAGTTGGCATTTTGCCATCATTTTCTGCTAGCAGAGAGGATAATGGTAATTATATGTCAAAATTTAACATTTCTCTTCTTTGAAAGAGAACTTTTTAATGCAAAATATTTAGAAAAGTCAGATCTATTCTGAGGCAGATAAGGAGCTAGGATTAGTGAGCTGACAAATTTTTCTTAAGCAAAAGGAGTTTTTCTTCCTCTTTAGGGACAAGAGGGAGATGAAAAAGGATCAAAAGAAATGAGCATATGAGGTGTGTAATATAACTGGGCTGCAACTTCAGTATTGTGTAATGTTTGGGAGACACTCAGAGCAACATCGCCTGTCCTGCTGCTCCTTCTGTGGGAAGGCTGTTAGAACTTGCTTTGCTAATGAGTTCCAGCGCTTTTGATTAAATTGGTATTTCTTTGTTACAGGAAAGTAAATTTCTCTTGTGCCATACAACACTGAGTCCAAATTCCATCATCACCTTTTTGAGGAAGGGAAAGTGTTTTCCTATAATCGATTCTAGCATCCCCAGTTGTTACAAGTTAAGCCCTTAGTCAGTTAATGGAAGTAGAAAGGTTTTCCCAGGCTATGGCACAAGTTACCATACTGGTGAGATGCTTAAAAATGTGGAAAGCTTTGCTTTCTTTTCAATCAGAAAAGGAAGGCATGGTTATTTTAGATAGAACCTATTTACCTTCTATTCACACATTTAAAACTTGCCATTTCAGTTTGATTTTACAAATAATTTTCTAGAATACATGATTTATATAAATATAATTTTGCTTAGAAAATAAATGTATGATTGCAAGCTTTGAGGAAATTTTTATTCTTTATTTTCTGTATTTTTCCAAGAACAAGTGTAAGCAGCCATCTGTTATATACATTATAAGTATAGGATTGCTCCTCAGCAGTCTGAGAGAAAGGAGATGTCAGTCTTCTCCTATATTAACTTCTGGGAAATGGGATGCCAGACATTTTAAAATAGTTTTTGAAGGTAAAATATTGGAAAGAAATCTTGTTTTGAAACTGTTTATTATAATTTATTCTAATTTGTCAATAATATGTAGTGTAGTGATCTGGATCATCAGGGACTGGCCTGAGATACAGGCTTGAGTTTTAAATTTAGGATTTAGCCACACTACCAGCGGGATATTTGGGAAGGCAGGTTTTAATACAGCTACATTATCTGCTAGGCAGATTTGGAACCAGGCAGTTAATTTGCAAATTTTGACTATGCATCCATGGTTCAGGTCTGCCTCTACTTATTCCTTGTTTTCTTTTATAAATGTTTTGAGTTTCCTTTAACCACAGTCATGCTTGTCCACAGATGAGCTGATTAGACATATAATGCCTGCTGACATAGTCCCAGGAGAGTCTTTGGACAGTATCTCATTTGAGATGTCCATAAAATATAACAAGTTTTAACTGAGTTAATAACAATAAACTTCAATTTCCTAATGATTTTCCTTTTTGCCTAAAGAAGGATATTAATACTTTATCCAAACCCCAGTAATATAATAGGAGAATTGAATAAGAGATACGTATGTAGACTAAAGAAAGGTAATAGAAATAGTCCTCTCATCAGGATTAAAGGAGAATGGGCTGTAATTAATTACTTTTTAACTTACTCCACTCAACTACAAAGATATGATTTTAACCTGATCTGAGCAATCAGATAAAAATTGGAATTTTTTATTTATTTTGGTTAAGAGAAATTACTGAGCTTTTTATAGTGTTGATACCATTCTATGTATTGAGATGAAAGTTTAGTGTCTTTAGTACATGAGAAACCAACTGTTATCATGTCTTTTTTTTTTTTTTAAATTCAGGTTTCTAAACCAATTTCCAATCAGTGTTGAGCCTCATTGCAATCCACTGATTTTCCTTAGGTCCTCTTCTTGATACCAGTTCTGCTGTAACTTAAATTTCTGCATTTTTCTTCATTTGTCAGTGTTTTCATATCTTGTAGAAATAGAGGTGTGCAAGACACAGTTTTGTGTTTTTTTAATTTTGATTTCCTGCTCTTGTAGGCCTTTGGCCCCTGATAGTTAAAGCTCCCCAAATTATTGATGACATAGTATGGATTTGTGCTTGTTACAAATTTGTTCTTGAGTTTCTTTTTCCTTGGCACTTCTTTCTTGACACACCTATGCATATCTCTCATTTAGTCTTTTGTTTGTTAAGCTAAACAAAGCAAATGTTTTCAGTTTCTTCTCAAAATTTCCCTGACCATTGTAGAAGTCTTTCTCTTCCAGATTCAATTCCTTTTTTAGACAATAGATGATCAGAATCAAGAACAATAGAATTTTAATAGAGTTTATTATTGCATTAATGTTGATATCTATATACTAGAACTATATTACCTGATAAATTAAAAATAACATTTCATTTCCATAGGGACATGATTGATAGCTCATAATTACTTGTGATCTGCTTTGTACCCACAGATTCATCCGCTGTAATTTTCAACTGCTGAGGTCTCAATTTTCAGCAGAAAATAATAATTGTCAAGTTCCCATCTTTGCATTTTAAATATTAAATTTTACCTCAGTTTTATTCTTGTGGTCCTAGAGGTAACCCATATCTTCCTCGTACTGTTCCATTCCTCATATATTAGCAGTGCTTTCCCATATCAGAAATTTGTGAACAAACCCAAACTGTGATTTTTTTGCTATAATTCATACTGTGCTCTGGTCATTTATAAAAATATGTAGTAAAATTGATCCCTCAAATTGCTGCTGAGGAATATGCATGCATATTGTTCTTCCAGCTCTCTTGGTACAGCACTGCATAATTTCACATTTTACAGTTGCCAATATCTTGCACTAATCTCACATGTTCTTTATCATGATCATTAGTAATAGCAAACATGACTTAAACTTAATTTAAAAAGCTGAGTGGCAGAGCTTCTGTTGCTTGCTGCTTCACTGCTTAGGTCAGCTCTATTTGATATGAAACTGATTTGTGATGGAGTCAAAGTGGCCATTATTTCACCTTGCATAATTCACAGGAAATGAATTTGCTTTCTTTTTGTCCTGTGAAGAAAAATTAAATAAAAGCAAACTATATTTGTGAGTAATTTTTTGTATGACATAAAGTGGGACTTGATAATCTTAGGGGGAATCAACATCTCAGAATAGATATCTATACTTTTAAAAATGGTACTGTATTTATACCCTCCCTCTGCTTTAACGTTGCTAATGAAATGTTAAAATTTTCACTTTTGCAAAAAAGTAATGGTATTGACATGAGAAAAAACATGGAATAAGTTCAATGAAAGTATTCCATTAGCTGGGATAATGTGCACAAAAAAATAGTACTATATTTCTTAGTGCATTTATAATTTGCACTGAGATCTTCACCAAACTCAGGAAAATAGTCTTCTACCTTGTGCTTTGCTAATTCTTGAATACTTCAAATGTCCAGCTGGAGGAGAGACCATGTATTCTTTGTGAGCAGAATCTCTTAAGTGATGTGTTTGACAGCTGTGGGCACAGCCCCTAGCTGCGTGGTTTTCGCTCTGAGTGGAGATCATCACACAGTACAAGATTTACGCAGGGAGAGCCTACATCATATTTATAAAAGGTGGCTTGGCATCCTCCATTTTTTATATCACTTCTTACCATCTTACTGGCCTTTGTATCCTAGCAAGTGGCTTTTAGGGACTTGGAAGCGGTTGCCAGCAACTTAGAGATGTGGGGTTGTACTCCCTTACATAGTTGTAAGTAGATACTGGTCAGAATGAATTGCAGAACGCATGGTCTATACAGGAGAAAGTAACTTAATATTTAGCGATGGTGTATTATTATTATTATTGTAAATTACCTTTGGAAATGGAAATATTACCTTTGGAGATATTCCTATTCCATACTGATGTAGGGAGAGTGGTTTTCTCCTTTTACTCACTCTTGTTTGTTTTTTGAAGGGCCTTTAGTCTCCTTGTGCACATGCATTTATTTTTGTGTGTGTAGATTTAGTAATATTTTCTGTGTTGAAAGTGAATTAATGAGTTAATCTGGAGCAAGTTGAAAAGTGGCAGCTTTCAAGAACATTCACAATGTTCAAAAGTGGCTCCCTGACTGCCACTGCCAGCAGCAGTAAAAAGACAGTGTCAGGTTGTTGGACATCAGGATTAACTCTCGGAGAATATAAAAAGCAGCATCAAGTCGGGCCTTATCTGGTTCTCTGCCGCGCTTCAAAGCTTCACTGACAGGCTGCTGGACACTTCACTGGAGACCCTGTACTAGTGTGTGGCTGACAGTTCCCTTTCCCTGGAGATGTAGCGTCCTTATGTTGAGGCAGTTGCACACTGGAGAAAGTGAACCCAGTTAAAACTGATAGCTGGTAGCTTCTCCCTCTAAAGGGAAATATGTGGTATTCATGGATGAGACCAGTTTGCTTTTATCAGTGCCATAATGTGAATGACTATAAGCTAAATTTGATTAACTCTTCAGTTACACAAAGGAGTGATTACTACGACTGTATAATAATAATGTTAAACTAACAGGATAGGATCTGAGCGAATTAGTTTAGAACCATTTACTTATACTTTCAGCTTCTGCTTGTATTTTGAAGTAAAGAAGGACATCCAAATTCATTTGAATAACACTTGAAGCAAGCCGAAGTTAAATTAGGGAAGAGTTTTATCTTCCAAGTTTTATTTGTCAGTAAAATTCAATTTGTAGGAAAGTGTATCAATATGTCTTGAGAGAAAATTCCTGTGTGTTTAAGAGGATGAACTGAATGCCTCAAAATTGATATCTCACTATGTGAACACAAATAATTGTCCTGTGGGTCTGGAATTCAGAGAAATTACTAAATGATACTTTTACCAGTTTGGTGGCACTGTTTCATCTTCATTCTGTGAAGTGGTTTTTTTTTGTTTGCATGTTTGCTGCCATAATACTAGCAACAATAAGTATAAATAATGATTTATAATAATAAATTTCACTTGGAAATTTCACTTTGTATAAAACATATGTTTTTATTAAAAAGTTCAGTTATTACTTTGTAGTCTTAATAATTTAAAAATTATTAAGGAGGTTACTGTACATTGTTAGCTTGAAAGGTCTCTCATATCAGTAAAAATCATGCATGATTGTTTTGTTTGATATCAAACCACATTTTTGCTGTCATAACACTGGCACATTTTCAAGTCATGCTGTTTTCTGGCTGCTAGCAGGGAGTAATGGAAACAATGCAGTGATCATGCAATTTATTAAAAATAGACCCTAAAATACTAGGCAAGCGATGTTTTTAATTTAATAGGGACTAGGATTCATAAGGCTGCATAAAAATAGCTGTTTCGGTATCGCAGAGGTATTAAAATACCTTGCTGCCTGTGAGTTGTTTATAATTTATTTCTGGTGATTTTCCTTTAGATCAGATTGTGATGCTTCTTGTGAATGGTGACTGTGCTTGCTGAGAGTGGTCATGCAAGCAAAATTTGATAACCTCGATATGTCACTTCATCTGCCGTTTTTCTTTCGTTAATGCAAAGCTGGTTGCATAATATCTAATTTCTCCTTTAGCTGACCAGAGATGAAAACAAAATCTATAATGGCAGTGCTAGGTTTTATAAAAAACGTAAGTGAGGAGTTGAAGGATGTGGCTTGTTCTGTTTGGACGATGCAGGATTGCTTTAAGCAGTAAGCTTACTGTTTTCAGATGGCATTAGCAGCATCAGTGATATAGCTGTGTCAGCCTCCTCGACTGCTGGATGTCTGTAATCGCACGGAGGAAACTATATTTAAGATCTGATATCTTGAGGGTAATGACTCCAGCACTTACTGATGGACAGAATGGCTGTTAATGCTTTCTTCACTAGCCCAGAAGATTTTGAAAGATAGGTCTGTGATGTACTTTGATAAGACAGGAAATGCAATTTTTGGGGGTCTCTGGAAATAGAAAGGTCATGCAGCTTGGAACCGGTGAGACATTACAGTCCCTAAGTCATCAGGTATGACCTCATAGTTTATACTAATATTTCTAACACAGGGTTTGTTTTACAGTTTTAGGTCGTTTGCAATCTCTTTGTCTGTGTAATTGCTTCGTGTGGGATTTGCTACAGGATTTATAGCATAGACTGTTTACATAAGCAGAGCAACGTATATCTTGGAATTCTAATGTGTTAATTTTTATTTGAACAATGTAAGGTTATTCTCTATATATTTGCAACCTGTTTTATTGTGAATATGTTTTCTTTTAACTAATTAATGGTGAAAGGTTATCCCTTTGCTGTAAAGTAAAATGACAAGATTGTATTGCATTTTTATTTTGCTTTATCTTTACGTGACACACAAAAGCTATTGTGATTGTGTTTGTTTGTCATATGAAATGCAATATAAGGCAGCTGTTTACCTACAGTGCCAGGTTATTTAAAACAACGTATCACATTGTGTAACAGGACGGAGCTGTTCTGCAGGCACAGATCTTGCTTCATTTTGCAGCAGGAGATTCTTTTTCTTTTTGCTTCATTTCAAATCAGTTTTAAAAATAGCTCATGGAACATAACAGTGAAAGTTTGGCAAGATAACTCTCCTCTTTTTAATTATTACACTCAGTGATGCCTGCTAATACTAATGGGTTGTAAAAGAGAAGATTAATATCTTAAAAATTTAGAATGTTGTTGAAAAACAGATTAATTTTACTGAAGCATGTCTTTTTTTTTTTTTTGTGACTGCTGTCAACTTTATTGCAAGACTAATACTTGTAGATCTGCTAATGTGTTGTGATGATGTATGGGAAAGTCAGAGTACATAAAAGAAAACAAGTGTATGGGTATTTTACATAGGAAGATAGTGGCCTAATTTCATATGTGGAACACAGAATGGATTTGGAGATACTGTTTCCACTTTAGGTGTTATAAACGTTAGATAATGGCTGATGTATTCCCTTGAAGACATAATAAAGCAATTATATTTAAAACTGTAGGAGAAATTTATTTTAAAAAGGGGTATTCAGCTCCATCTTAAGAAATTCTAGATATATTTGCAGAACATTTCCATGGCAACGTGTTTGACCATGTGTTTTAAAAGCTCAGCTGAAGCCTGAAAGTAGTGTGCAATTTTTCCCTCTCTTGCTTTACCCTTGTGGAACAACAATTTTCATGTATAACTGGACAGCAGATTGGCAGGGGTGAGCGGTATTTTCTGACCCCAAAGCACAAGATTAAGTGATCAAGATTTAAAAATATTGTCATGTATCGACCTAGAAATGTAAACATGGAAGTCATGGATTTGATTTTGCATTTAGAACTCTATTCTGGTTTCTCCCCATTTGATAACGTTTTGCCGGAGCTGTATGTGTGTGGGAGACAACAGAAGATCAGACTTAAGTTTGTGCAGCAAGTTGCTTCAGTAAAAATGTCTATCTTTCAATTTTTAATTAAAAACATTTTTGTAGAAAATACTGTATTACCTGTACTGACCATAAATTCTGGTTTCCCAGTCTACTTTATCCATCTTACATTCTTATTAATAATGGATGAAGACTGCCCTGCTCTTATGCTTGATTAAGTTTGGCATGATTTAACTATACCTTTCACTTGCTACAAGATCCTTTTAATCTGTTAGAATTTATTTTCAGTATTTTGATGTATTAGTCACAATGAGTACATTCTGTTTCTTGGCATTGGAATGAAATTCCTGAAAGTATTGGTTTCATGGTATTTTGGTGTTTTGCAGAGTATTTATAGACCTTTTAATAGGACTGACCCTCCCCCAGCTTCTTTGTTTTCCTTATTCAGTTTACAATCTTGACTTAGCTTCATTTTGAAGTTGTTCCTTCTTTGCTCATTTGAAATAATTAGATCTCCATGGAATTTTGCATCTGGAAGCTACAGCAGTAGGTTGTGCTTGTCCTGGACTCTCTTTCATCACTTACACTAATTCTGCAAACTGCATTCTGTGGCTGGCTTTGGAATGTATCACTGATATAATCTCCAGTAATGCAGTACACATCTGTTGCAGCCTGTTGACAATGGAAACTATCTACAGAGGAAAATGAATTGGTGAAAAATGCTTGCTTGAGGAAATTTGTGTTTAGGTCATTCCATTTTGAAGCAACACTATAAGTGACTGTTGCAAGTGAGTTTGAATATGTTTTTTCACTCAGAGGACATAGTCCCATTATAGGCCCTTGATCATTTGGAGAGGCTAGAGGGTAATACTCCAGAAGAATGTATTAAGGAAGTAAAGTTCTTTTGTAAGAGAAGAAATTGCAGCAAGGTAGAGTTAGACACACGAGAGCAGGGAATTGGGCTGAAGTGATCTGAAAACATAAAACTACAAACTATTTTTCTTGTTTTACTTGTTTAACTCCCACCCCCAACTCCCTAAAAAAGACAGGTTTGAAAGAGCCTTGCTGATATTTGGACATAGTTCACAAGTTTAGAGTCGTTGAATCCAGGGCACTGTGTTAGTAGCAACTTAACAGGAAGAAATTTTTGTGCCTTCTTTAAAACTGTATCATCTCTCTTCAAGATGATTGGTACTGTCAGTATTTAAAGAATGCTGTGTAAGGAAGGATCTCTCTAACTAAAGAGTTATTTTCCCTTGACTGAGCATAACAAATACACATCCATGAGTATGTGTTCCCTTATCTTTAAAACATTGCAATTTACAGGACTCTCTGATAAAGATCTTGTAGTGAAACACTTTTTTAGAAGCAATTGGGCAAGAAGCCAAATATTTGTGTCATTTACCAATTTTAAACAAGAATGCTCTCACTCATGCACATACACAGTTGTGGTGCTTTTACTTGTTACTGGTTGCTGTCCTGATTCCACACTACTGACTTTTTTTTGTAGGTTGTAGTGCCAGCTTTTAAGGAAATGACAACACTAGGACAAATGGGAGATCATGACAAAACATTTGCAGAACACTAGAAGCAAAAAGTACTTTCAGAGTGAGCTGAAGGAATTCAAGTCTTTTTGGTGTACCTACGTCTCCTTCCTAAGACATGACCCTCTTCTCTGGTCAAATTATTCTCAACAAGTATTTTAATTCATGTATCAAGTCATTGGGCCTAACAACCAGAATTAGGGAAGGCTTACTATAAGCATATCAGAAAGGTTTAAAACATAAAGTAACATAGCCTAAATATGTAATAGCTAACTGCATGGTCACAAAATATGTAGCTACATGATGAGTGTTCCAAGAATGTTCCACTCTATTTAGTGTTCCAAGAATATCATCACGTGATCATTCTGAGTAAAGATTATTTGAAGGAGTTTTGCTACGATGCAGTCTGAAAATGTGAATAAATCACAATTATACCATGGTAATCTGTTAAAAAATTTAGAATAGAGTCATATTTAGTCCCCAAAAATTCTTGTAGAGGTGGAACAACCTAAGATGATGTAGTAGGGAAGCTGAGCATATTAATGCAGTAAGAGAGAATGGTTATGCTTTACTTGAGATTACTTGGCATTTTTGAGAGAAGAAACCATCTCATTTCATTCTCTCTCTCATTTCATTCTCTCTCTCTCTCTCTCTCTGTCCCCCCCCCTTCTCCACCTTATGCCTCTCTTTTCACCCTCTCATCCCATAATGAGCCTCCTAAATAATATGACTTATTCATATTGTTTCTTGTTTCCTTGCCAGACCATATTTATTTTGCCTTACTTAACTTTTCAATAAATGTTACTAATAAAAAAGCCCTATTAACATGAGCGCTGTTACACTACTGTGGTCAGTGGCTTTGCAGTCATTATAATTTCTTTTAAATAGAAGCTGATCTATAATTCTGGTAAATTCCAATAGATTGCTTCATCAGTAAAATCAATATTAACCACAGAGTAAACTACATATGTCTTGTCGTACTGTTCTCAGTGTCACCCTAAAATCACTTTCCTGAATCATTTAAACAATGTATATACCAATAAGGAGATTACAAGATGTGACTGATGATAAGGTGGGGAAATACTGCTATTCCTTTATGATTAAGGGGACCAATTTTTTTCTTATGTTTAAATGATGCTTCTCATATTTAATTTGTATGCATTTGCTCTTACCCTGACACTGGGCACCATCAAGAGTTTAACTAGGTCTTCTCTATATTGCCACCAGTGAGGGAGTTGTATGTTCTGATAAGACACCTCTGAGCCTTCTCTTTTCAGGCTGAAACAGTCCCAGCAATCTCAGCCTCTCCTTTTATGACCTTTGTGTCCCTTTACTGGGCTTACTTCATTATGTCCATTTCACTCGTATAAGAAGGGAATCCAGAACCTGCTCAGAGCTCTCCAGTTATGTCTCAACAGGGCAGGGTAGAGGGGCAGAATCACATTATCTGGTAAGGAAATTTGGATTGTCTGTTAACTAGTCAATTAATTATGGAAAAAATTGCACAGAAATCCTTGAAAAATGAGGACTGAATGTGCAGAAAATTATAATTGGTAATCTTTTGGAGAAGGAAAGCTTTGAAAATAGCTTTGCTTAATTCATAGCAGTCATTTTAGTGATGAAACCTCCTGTTGTTTTGAAATGTCTTATATGGAATCTACATCCCCCAATAGTAATTGATATAAGCAGAGAATAAATCCTAAAGGGAAAGGCTAGACTAATATTTGGAGCTAAGCGAGCTTCAAAGTAACTGAATAAAAGGATATTATCTAGTATGATATCACTAATCAAAAAAACCTAAAAAGGTAAACGAAATGGAACATAAATTAGAGGGATTCAAAAGTTGTGGTTTTAGTCAACTTGACAAAAATGATTTGTTAATTTCTAGTTTTACTTGAAATTCAGAGTGAACTCAGAGTTCTCAAATGTTCTCGAGTGTTGCAGCAGCTGATAAAAAATATTCAGCTTGGTATATTGCATGATGTAAAATAGGCATTAAATGACATGAGGGAGTGTTGAGGTATAGTAAAATTTTTCTCATTTTTATAATAGCTTCCCTCTGTTCCCCCAGGCTGCTTAAATTAAACAAAAATGTATATACGGGCCTTCAGTGATTTAAGATCCATCCGTTTCTCTCCTGCTAGCATAATGAGTTCACTTGTTTAAATTCTCTTTATTAAAGATTTTATGCAGGCACGCAGAGTCATTAAAATACATGCAAGGAATCATACCCATATGGTTTGTATCCACATTTAACGCAATTAAAAGTATTCTAGCCAAAGCAGTATCACTTTTATGTCCCAATCCTGTGATTAGAACTTTCTGGGAAAGGCAGTGTCATATTTATGTCTGAATCCTGCAGATGAAAAAGGAGAGGAATACCTTGTCCTTATGTTAATTAGGGGAGCTCCAGTTATGCAAGAGCGTTCGGGTGTGGAGTTTTGTTTTGGAGACAGGAATTGCTGTGGAGGGACCTGGTGGCCAGCTTATGATGTGAGGGCATGAACTATGCTTTAGGTGAATTTCTGTCTGAGAGGTAACCATGCAGGTCAGTTATACCAGCTGATGTCATATTTTAGCCAATTTTTAAAGGACATTTAAGTGTTTATTTTCTTTTTTCTAGTCCATTTTGGTGAATAAAGAATTTTAGACTCCATACAAGTATGTGTGTCTTAAACAGTGGTTGTGCACATCAGAACTTGTAATTTAAGATCAGACAGCTGGTAGTATATAAGAAATTTGAGATTGGTTGGTGTTACCTCAGCATTGTCTGCCATGTAACATTTGTAATGGAGTTCACTGAATGATCAATAGAAAAATGTAATACGTACGAAAAATACAAAATGATAATTTCATAACAGTGATAGTAGCACAGTGATTTTTTTTATTGTGTTTTATATGCTGCTGAAGATTATTGCTGGGTGCTTAGATTCCACACGACAAGTGTAGGCCTAGCTCTGTGAGTACTAGTAAGGACGAAGCTTGGTGTCTGATGACTGTGACTCGATCTTATCTTTAGGATATCAGTTAAGGTAGTTGTGCTAATACATGTCATAAATACAACATCTTAGATTACCTGGGCTCAGGATTTAATGGCAGTGGCTGGATACTGCCAGTGAAGTTTACCTGACGTATGAAATGTGAAACATACGGAAATGAAAAGCTGTGTTGGCGTTCTGCTTTCCTTCCAGAAGGAACTGAAGACCTCTTTCTCTGGGAGCTTGGTTGCCTTGTTGCCTTCGGCAGACTGGATCCGCTGCTGGATCTCAGTGTACTGTCAGCAGTGCTTCTGCATGTAGTCATGAGTGAATTTCTCATTGCTGCTTGGTGTGTGTCTCAGTGACTCACTGGGTTTTGTTATTGCCCAGTCTGCCTTCTGCTCCCCTCCTCCTCTTTCCTGAGTGATTTTCTAGTTTGCAGGGTGCAGATGTGCTGAAATTTCTCAGCCATTTAACTTCTAATGCAAACACGCATATTTGCCGTGGATGTCAGTGAGAGATGTAATTTGTGCTGTCAGAAGTAGTTACTAGCACTGCCTTGTGTCCTGAACATCTACAGCAATAGAAACCTCAGCACAGAAGTGAGACATGCGCTGAGTCCTTTTCTTGCCTCCTTCAACAGATAAGAACTGTTAAATTGTTTCCTTTTTAGTATCATTTGCAATTGCAGAGACAAGAATTAAATATACGTTTTCCGTAATGTCTGTATCATCAGCTATAAACAAATTTTGCTGGTAATTGCTTAGACTTTATTTCCCTCATGGGCCTTCTTTCATGTTCATAGAAGTGTCATTATCAATTTCTAGTTTAATCTCCATTTAATTTTCCTGTCTTTGCTTGGCTACACTGTACACACCTGTAGTTCTCTAATTTAATGTAGGAATGTAAAGAATGGCACCTTTCTCTTCCAGGAGAACTGAAGAATCTCTTATTCTGTTTATTCAAGTCATAGCAAACAAGATTCAGGCTCTTTTGCTTTTGGACAATTTCGGCAGTTTCTTCTATACAGAGCTGGGCAGCAGGGGTCCTGGGAAGTAAATTGGTTAAGCCTTGGAGCTGATGCTTTCCTCATAATGGATGTTCCTGCCTTCCCAGCATGTTCACCACCAAATGTCTTCCACTCTTGGTTTGCAGTCTGCTGTTTGGGACAGGCATGCACACCGGTCTAGCAGAGCGCAGAGGAACACCACACTTCTCAGAAAACAGCAGTTTTCCGGTTCAGAGGTAGGAAGGGAGATTTCAAATAAGGATGTTACACACCACATTCAGTGTTTCACCTATAGAACCTGGGATTATAAACAGCCTTTTGGTGACTAAAATATATTCTGTTGGAAGGATGTGCAAATTTGATACTGCTTCTAGGCTGGCTAGAAATATAAACTGGCATAAGAGTAAGAAGAAAACTGAGCAAGTAGGAACATTCAGAAAGTGTTTAAAACAAGACACATCAAACACAAAGTAATAATATTACATAGAATTTCAGTTTTTCTCATGGACAGATTAAAAACAACATCACATCTTTGCTAATATTTTGCCATAATTTGCCATAAGTATTACTTTTGTGATTCAAGATGATGGAAAATGAACAAGAATGAGAATAATCATGAATAAAATTTTCAAGGAAATCATAGTAGTGTCTATTAATGGAACTATGCACAAGATTTATTGACTTGATCCTTTGCTGTTGAAAAGGAGATATTTCTTATCTATTACTTAGTAATTAATTAGTAGTCGCTTGCTACTTCTGCTTCCCTTCCCCCAGTACTCTTTTTAGCAGATAAATAGTAAATGAGCATAGACAGAGTGATAGTTAAGCTAAACTTGCTGTTCCAGTGCTTGTGAGGTTGGATGATCAGGCTTCCAGCGAGTCCTGTGCAAGTCAAATCCACTGCTAAAAGGAGAAGTGGGGACATTTGCTTTTTTTGGTTCTCTCTTCTTTTTTTCCTCAACAAAAAAATCCTTCAGTTTAACTGTGGAATGTACAGGGGGATGCAGTTGCAGTATTTAGTGGTCTTATGAAAGCTTTGGGCCTGCTTTGTGTGAAGGGTAGATAAAGATTCAAGGGGGATTCCAGTTCTGTTCTTCTGAGTTCCTGTTGTTGCTTCTCATCTCTCACTGAGTTTTTCTGTGCACTGTGCCAGTTTAAAAAATGCTCATTCTGTTTCTAAGCAGAGGAAAGCTCTTGTGATATGCACTGTTTACAATGTTCTGTTGCAGTCCATGGCAATGCTATGTTTCAAGATAATTTTAGTCTGGAATCTCATCTACCTCCCATTGACTACATAGAAGTTGTGCAAGGTGCAAGGTAATGTAGGATTTCATCCACCTTTTGAAGAGTAATGTCTTTGTGTGTTATGTTTCTGTCTACTGAGAATTCTACCACTTGTAAATGGATTTGTAATCCTGATGGGTTACAAACCTACTTCCTAGAGTTTTTTATTCTGCCATATTTATATCAGCAGATGAAATTATCCTAGAGCATTAATGTTTCAAAGAAAATAAAATGATTCCACATTTCCATTTCTAAGTGTCTGTGCCTCTTTGTTTTTTAAGTTACATATTTGTGACTATAATAGCATATTAGAGTCACAGCAAAGGAGTGGTTTTCAATTAGCTTTCTTTTTTCTTTTTTCTTTCTTTTTTCTTTTTTCCCCTTTTTTCTTCATTTTTTCTTTTTCTTTTTTTTCTTTTTTTTTTTTCCTTCTTAAATGAATCAACTCCTATTAAATGTATTAGCCGAAATCTATGGTCCCCATATATAGCAGACCTGGTTGGATGCTTATTTGGGGACCAAAAGCCCTTTGCAACTTTATGGGATATGTGTGGTTTAAAATATGTTAGCTGGCCTTATTCTGTTTACAGTGCTTTGCCTTCAGAAGTCTACTTGAACATAATCATTGGTAAAGTTACGTATCACACATACTAGCTGTGATGTTTGGCTTGAGAAGAATAAATAAGCTTAAAATAACAAAACAAGATCCTTAAAAAACCCTTTAAAATTCCTCTGCAAGAACCCAGGCATCTGTATGTCCAAGGATGCAAAAGAACCAGTGATGTTATTTACTCCTTTGTGTACTATATCTTGAGAAGAATTAAGCAATCACTATGCAATTCTGGCAAATGATGCATAAATGTGATTAAAATTCCTGTGAGAATAGGACTCAGATTAGTCCAGTTCCACATGACAAAAGATTTATTAGTGTATGTTGGCATGAACTTTCAGCGTTGTTACCGAGTGTACAAGTATAAAATACCTTGACCAGTACTGCTGATACAGACTTGGCATGTAGGGGATTAAATCTTTCCTAGTATAACTATGTCAGAGCAAATCATCTTTATCAACTAGAATTTGAAATCACCATGTTGGTTGTTAAAATAAGTAATGTATGTCAGAGAGTATATGTGTAACAGCTTCAGATAACAGAAGTTTCAGGGTTTATGAAAGAGCAACAGTTAGTATGGTGCTGTTTCCTTTCTCTTGTGATTTTTGATTACTTTATTGGTGCCAATTTATCTCTGTTTTCTGATGCTTTTCATGCTCTTATATCAACCTATGTCTTACGCTTTGGTGTAATGTCCTTTCCTTCTTCCCTTTGATTACATCTGCCTCTGGTTCAGCTTGTGAAGTTCCTGTAACTTCCTTTTTTACTTCGAGTGCAAAACTCCTTATCTCTCCTCCATTATTTGGTCTTCTTTTTATTTTCTTGACATTTCTGGAATGTTACTGGTCTCAAAGAACCTAGATGTTGTCCTTCTACCTCCTGCTGTTCCCTGCAGCCCACAGAGATTTTTTTCCCTTGTTTATTAACACTGCCTCATCTCTGGTCCTTTCTGTGGAGACTGTTGCCTAAAACATTATCTGCTCTGAATTTGGGTCAAGGAATTAGGTAGTTCTGTGCTGTCCTGAGTTCTTCCTGCTCCTATTTATTTATTTAGCAATAGAATTTCCTTCTGTCTGTCTTTGTAATGTTTTTATGGTGTGCATGCATCCAACTCTATTCCCATCTCTGTCTGACTTGGACTTGCAACTTTCTTCCATTCATAATTTCTCACCCTTCAGTCTCCATACGGATAACCATCCAGCTCTGTAGCTGCCCTGGTGCTGTTTCTCATTTGAACTATATACCATGTGCCAAATCAGCTACACGCTTGAGTTGGTCTTCCCTCTGCACTGTGTTATCCAAGTTCCCTTTCTGTGGTAACTATTAGAACTTTCAAAAGATTTTTATTCTCTCATTCTTGGAATGGGACTGTAAAACTTCTGTTTTGTTGATCTTGATGATCTTGATTTCCTTTTTTCCTCTGTACTTTCTTCTATGAGCTTATCAGTTCCCTTTAGGCACTAGTTTTTGTTCTTCTCATACAGTTCCAAACCCTTCTGACATTCATGGTCCTGGCTGACTCCCAGTATCCATTTTCTCAGTTCCTAATGCCATCTGCAATGCCTCAGAGATACCGCTGACTATCTCTGGTGAAAATCTTTTGATTCTGCTGACTTTCTGTATTTCTTAATCTCTAGGATTTCTGTCATCTGTTATGAGTCTTTTTGCTTGCAGTTTTGCCTGTTCTGTATTTTTTATTAGTCATACAGCCCTCCATTCAGTTTATCTATTCCCCCATCTCTCCATGTGAATTTCTTAAAACTAACAAACCAAGGTCAAAATTCAAGCTTCCTTTTTGTTTACTGAAACAGAATTTTAAATTTTTTTTGTAGTCTTTTAACGTGTTCCAATTAACTTTTTCCTGTTCCTATCCACCTTCTGACCTTTTAAAAAAATTTTTGCTTCTCTCCTTGAATTCCTTCCCATACACAAGAAATATGTCTGTCTCCTCATATTAAAAAAAAACCCAGCACAAGCCAACCCTCTACTTCAGAAGTTTCTGTTCACCAGATTAATGTCCTAACCCTTGGCTTCCTCCATCTTCTCCCACTCCCCACTCCCCCATTCGTATGCTTTGTACACTTGTCTTAATTTCTTGTCTTCTAATGCCTTTCTAGAACTGCTCACTTCTGGTTTCTGTCTTTTGCACTGAAATTTATGTCACTAATGTTCCACTTGACTTCTTCCTGGAGGAATTCCAGTCTAATCCTTTATTCTCCTCCACTCCATCTGTCATCTCTCTGTGATGCTATGTTATAGTCTTCACTAAATTTTGTTGTTCTTAGACATTTGTCATTTTGTCCTTGTTGATTGTTTCTCTTTACAGACTCAGTGTTTAATTGGGTGGGTCTTCCTCTCCCACTTCTCTTTCTGTATGTAGGTGTGTGTTTAGATCTGTCAGGAATCCATCCTCAGCTTTGCATCCTCCTCCACACCTTACTTCAAATAATTTAGCCATGAGCATGACCTCTATGAAGGCACCACTGCTTTATCTTTTAGTGATTTTCCCCCAGTCTGATTAAACCCTGCTTAGCTCAGAAAATTTGATTGGTCTTCAGTGGTCACCTAAATGTAATCATGTCAGAAATAATTCTTGAATTTTCTTTCCTTTTGTTTCCTTATGTGCTCTTTTTGCTCTATGCGGCTCTGAGAGCTGACAGTTCCTGTTTGTTCATGTAGCCATAAATCAGATCAAAGTCTGGCTCACCTCAACACAGTGACTCTTATGATCTCATCTGTCTGGCTGACGTTAATACTTACAGCTTTCCTTCACTTGATTACTGGTGTTAATATCATCTTTGCTTATCACTCTGCCTACATCACTTGCTATTTAAGGTCTATTTACTCATCTTCTCAAATACAAACTTCTTTCTTTTAACAGCTTTGCAACTTGCCTTGTCCTTTCCCTTCCAAGAGAGAGATTTTACCACAAGGTTGAATCTTATGTTTGCTCTACTGGCAGTATAGTATCAACTGTGATTTCCCAATTGCTATTCATCTTACAGTCATTAGGGAACTTTCTTTTATAGCGCCCGATCTTTGAAGCTCCTCATCAAAACTCTTTCTGTAGTCTATACAGTACATTATAACCTGTTAATGACTTGGCAGATGTGCTAGTTGCGTTCATCTTATTACACTTAGGTTGCTAAGTACCCTTAACCCATGGCTATTTATTGTTTGTATTCCTGTAAGCTGTTACATGCCCTTTAAGCGATGTGATTATTGAAATATTTATAAATTAAGTCATTTTTTTGACTACCACATCATGCATATATTTCCAGCGTGTATGTCAGTGGAGCCCATAGACATTGTTTTTCTTTCTCCACATATGCACACACACACATATATAAAAATTTATTTAATTAATAAATGCTAGTCGAAGAAGAAGTAGGCAGAAATTGCAGGTCTGAGGAAGAATGCTCTTAAGAATAGATAGACCAGCAGATTATTATTTTTTTAATACCTACATTAAGATTGTGCCTGAAGAGGAGAAGCGTGTTGCACTAAATTTGCAATAGTGTTTAACACTGAAACAGGCTCCCCAGGGAGTGGAGTCACTGTTCTTGGAAGTGTTTAAAAAATGAGTGAGTGTTCAAAAACTTTATGTATAGTTTAGTGGGTATGGTGGTATCAGGTCAAAACTTGGACTTGATGATCTTGGAGGTCTTTTACAACCTTAATGATTATATGATAAGCCTGGTACAACTTGTAATAAATCAAAGACTGATCCAAATAGCTTGTGGCATAATGTTTAAATTATAAGAACTTTCTTTTTGTGGTCACCACAAAAGAATCCATTCTTTAATAAAAGGACATGGTGTTATCTTGACAAGGAAGGGTATGAAGGGCATCTGTTGGATATTATTTTTTGTCATTGTGCTTGTAACTGTTTTCACTTTAGAGCAGTATAGTGCGATAGAAGTAATGATATGTAACTCAAAAAATTCATTACCTGTGACGTGCCAGTAAAACTTGATATCTAGTAATTTCTGCCATTTTCCTAAAGTACTGAACACTGTGGTCATTTAGATAAATACCCTTCAAAGCTCTGTCTGATGGACATCATTGTGTCCTTCCTTGCTGCTCTCTACATTTGCATAGAGGTCTATCAATTTAATGGCATTATGAGAAAACTGACAATGAAAATAATAGCAGTCTTTTCTAGAAATAAAACATTTTTATGTATAAGCAATGATGAAAGATGTAATGCCATGTTCACACCTACTTTCTACTCTACAGTAATACTTGTCCCTTTTCCTTTCCAAAAGTTACGTTCTGTAATTTCAATATGAAGCACACTATTAAAGTCATAGCACTTGTTTTTAACTTTTAGCTTGTTTTTATTTTCAAGTGTCTTGACTAGTCTAGGACAACCAGATGTTGTTGTCCATCATATGGAAGTGATGATTTGAAAGCTTCCAGATTACAACAGATGAGCAATGAGTACAAGTTTAATTCTTACATCTCTGAGAGGCAGGAAGACCAGTTGAACTACTGTTTAATTCGTATTTACCTTTGATTCTTTGGCAGCACATTTCAAATTCCTGACTGTGTATCTTGTGCTGTCTAAAGTTGTAAGCTATACAAATCCCTCCTTATCTAATCCTCTGTCATGATCATTTTCTCAATATATTTTGAATGAGTCTTCAATATGAAAATTTTCCTTACAGTGCAATGTTTCATTGCCTGGGCAGCAATGATGCACAAGTGACTCGGCATTTAAAATCTGTTGATTTGTCCTGTTATTTCTCAGAATACATTATCAATTTCATTATCTCACTTATTTCCCTTCCCTGTCCTCACTGCCTCTGTATCGTTTCCTGCTTTTCTTAATGGCTGTGTGAATTAACTAGACCACCTGAGCTTTCAGATAGCTGATAGTACTGTAAGTGGCTTGGAGGATTTAATTATTTTTTTATCTTCTTGTGAACAGGGTGGCTCCTAACTGTTTTCTGTAGCATTACCCTTCCTGGTCACCATGGCTTACTGATGATCTGAGACAGATGAAGAGGGAGAGCAAAGATAATCAGAATGTCATTGTCTAATTATGAGATGAAAAGTTTTTCCTTTCTTATGCTCTGATTGTATAGACAGTGCAAAAGGTCTCTTCATTTCCATGGTGGCAGCTGTTCATTTGCATGCAGCAGAACATTTCTGGGTGATACAGATCTGTGTTTTTCAGTCACATCAATTACAGTTGCCTTGATTAAAAAATTCACTCATGACAACAAAATCACATAGATCAACCTAAATCTTTGGAGAGCAGAAATACTGGGTCATCAGTTCTAGATTTTCTGCTGAAATTGCTCCCTGAAAATATAGACAATTTGGGAACTCTTTAGACTAAATATTGCATTTGAATTTATAGGTTTTGATCAGGAAGAACTGTCAGTTTTATTCAAGGAAATTACTTACATATTTCAGTTTTAAAAAAGCCAAACAAACCAAACACGATCTTCTTTTCTCTTCCGAAGGACAATAGGTCATATAGAAGTCAACTCTGAAGGATCACAAGGAATCCAATTAAATCTTTGGGCTTGTAACAGAAAATTGTATGGTATTGGATGTTAGTTTTTTCCTGAAAAAGAATGACAAAAGGGCCATACTATTTTTTAGCACTTCAGTTATACTTGGTTCAGCCAGACTACCTCCACTGCTAGAAGGCCAGCAATATCACTAGTGTGGGCAAACTCCTGTGGAAGGTCAGCATGGGAAACCTTCCTGCTGCCTTGATTAGTCCTTGTATTGTGTTTGTAGAAAGTGTTTGTCAAATATAATTGAAAGTGGTTTGAGAAGCAGAAGAATTGCTGAACATTATATTGGTGTTTCAGAGAGAGTGATTTAGTTTATTATTGATCGTGCTGGCTTATGATGTCAAAAAAATGTGGTTTTGAAATGTGGTTGGGTTATATTCGCATTTAAAAGACACAGTTGCCAAACGACATAATTTTTGTGGCTGGCTATAAAGGAAAAGTCCTCTCTCCTGTGTTGTAGTTGTTGTTAAAATGGATTCTCATAAGTTGGTCATGACCCTTTTACTTCTTTTCACTTGCTATTTCCACATGAGTAACTGCTTCAAGAAGACTGCCTTGTATGATTCCTCTCCCTGACCCTATTTTGAGGTAAAGAAATCTGAAAACATGTCATAATTTGTCAGGCTGAAAGGAGACCCCTTAAGATGGGAAGTGTATCCAACATAAAACCAAATACATCTTACTGCTGATTAAGAAACTAGCAATTAACATACTTTTTTCCCCTTTGCTGCACAGCAGCTAATATCCTATTGCATAGAGGGCTAAAGTCTGCATGTTCAGCTTCTAACTGCACCTAAACAGGGCTGTTACCCTGGATCTGTCCTCGCCTGGCACTGGGTCAACAGAGAGGCCAGACAAGCTAAAATTAAATCTCCTTTGGGCTTTGGATGAAGTCTTCACATCCATCTTGCTGTTGGACTTCTCTGTAGTAGTTGACATAGCCCTTGCTATGAAGTGAGAAAAGAGGATTTCAGCTAATGGGACTGCACTAGGATGACATAGGACACTGGAATAATAACCACAGAGGAGAAAATAACTGTCTGTGCTGTTCTTCCCTCTATAACTTCTAAGTATTTCACAGTGTAGTAAAAAAATACAAAGGAAAAGGGATAAAATCTCAGTCACAGAGATGTTACCCTACTTCTACATCTACATAGCAGCAAGGAGTACTGTCTTTTATTTATTCAGACATCTGGCTGAAACTAGCAATTGAATAAAGATTAGCTAGCAAATCTGGAAGAAGTGATAGGATAGAAGGAAAGGGAGAAGTTTGGAGACTCTGAACATGACTGAAGATATTAAAAGAAACACAATAACCGAAGTGCCTTGTTCAGATTATGTAAGGTCTTTGCATCACTTAGGCAATCCTGATAATTTTAGTCCAAGACATACAAAATATGGTAAGCTCAGCTGCAATTAATTGTAGGTGCTTTAAAACAGGTACCAGAATCCAGAGTGAATTTAACAGTTCACTATTTTATTATTATATCCAGTGCTCTAACAGGTTTATCAAGCATTTTAAGTGGGAAAGTTGTTTGATCCACGTTCTATCACAATTGTCCCTAGCCCCCCATGCCCCTACCCTGTTAGATAGACAAAGTGGGGCACCTGGCCTTTACAACAAGTTAAGCTACTATTTTGCCTTGATTTTTTGTTTAATCTTTTTAAATAGAAATATTGTCTTCAGTTGGATAGGTGTATGGAGAATAGACAGAGAGTGTACCATCTTTGCCTTGAAAATGGAAGGAATGTATTGTTTCTACCTAAAATGGCTTTTCTGAGAAAGAAGATTCCATATCAAATATGAAGGAAATATTTTTGTGAGCATTCATTTATGCATCAGTTCATAGCTGCTGTATTGTGCATAATGATATATAACAAGCACAGGATGCTTCAATGCAAATAAACACAGGAATTACAAGTATTAGTGAGATGTAATTCTGTGTAAAACTGCTTTGTTTTGTTTTTTCTGGTTGTGTTTCGTTTTATTTATAACAATACTATGTGCTTAGAGTTAATGTCTGAAATGATCTCTATGTTTATATGTTACAGAAATGGCGTTATTACATTAAATATGTGTTCAGTCTCAGGCCAGTAGCAAATCAGTTCTTTGAAGCCAGTGCTGATTAGTGCAATTTTTAGCAGCATTGCAGAACATGACATTTCATTATTGAGTCATGCTAAACATTATCTTGGCTTTTGCTATAAAAATAGAAAAGAGGAAAAAAGAAGACAGAGAAGGATGCTTTTATGCATATGACATGCAGCCCTGGGGAAGATGCAAATCTGGGATGAAAACTAATTGCTTTTTACTTTGTTGCGGAGCCTGGACTATGTGGAGCAGAGCTGACCAAAAGGAAAGCTGTGCTTTATGTTAACCAGTAGTGATTGCTCCAGAAAGCTGCCATAAAAGCAGTACCATTAAAGGGACACTTAAAAAAATGATCCTTCAGACCTTACAGAACAGACCTTATTGCATTATAAATGTGTTTTGATGGGTCTTCTTTGATAGGTAGATAGAGGGGAAAAGGATGATATAATGTAGCTAGTGGAATGGAAAAGCAGTTATATTTCATCAGAAAGATAAAATTCACTGTACTTTCTACCTCCGAAGATTGCTAAATATGGTTATATGTAATATAAGCAATTAAACATGATAATATTAAAAAAAGATTTTTTTTTTAAAAACCCTGTGTGCTTGTCTTTAGAAAGAGAAAAGAATTGTAGCATCTAAATTGTGGGCATACACATTGTGCATTAAATCAGTTTTGTGTGAACCTGTCTGCTCAAGGACAGTTTAAAGGACAAGACTGAGCATGGCAGTCACTAGCGATTTTCCTCCTACAACAGGGAGGCAGGCATCTACATATAACAGCTTTTTAGCCATGTAGGTTAATTGTCTTTGCCAAATATTTTCAATATGCCCTTGGTAGCTCTTTAGTTCAAATACCTTAGTTTTCCGTATCTTTAGTAATGCCATCTTTATGAAATGTTAAGCTGAACTTGAACAAAATGACCTTAAAAATACAAATACTATATAATAGATCTGTAAAATGAATTCAACACAAAACAGTAATGTTGGAACTGAGAAGGTAATCGTGTGTGTGGTGTCTGCAGAAATGTTTAGTATTTCATTACTGGCCATTGGAAAGGTAAATACACAAATTTTATACTACTGACTTTATGATAATATGTATAAACTGAAATGAACATGTTAGAGTTCCATCTCTTAAGCATATGCAATTATTTATACTATGAAATAAATGAAATAATTGTATGTTTGTCATGGTTTAACCCCAGCCAGCAGCCAAGCCCCATGCAGCTGCTTGCTCACTCCCACACCAATGGGATGGGGAAGAAAACCAGAAGGGTAAAAGTGAGAGAACTCATGGGTTGAGATAAAGACAGTTTAATAGGGAAAGCAAAAGCCACCCACATAAGCAAAGCGAAACAAAACAAGGAATTAATTCCCTGATTCCAGTGGGCAGGTAGGTGTTCTGCCATCTCCAGGACAGCAGGGCCCCATCACAGGTCACGGTGACTTGGGAAGACAAACACTGGCACTCCAGATGTGCTCCCCCTTTCCTCCTCCTTCTCCCAGCTCTATCCACGGAGCATGATGCCGTGTGGTCTGGAATGTCCCTTTGCTCAGCTGGGGTCACCTGTCCCAGCNAGCTGTGTCTCCTCCCAGGCACCCCCAGCCCCTCTCAGTGTGGCCGTACAAGGAGCCGAAAGGGCCTTGGCTCTGTGTAAGCCCTGCTCAGCAATAACAAAACATCTCTACATTATCAGCCCTGTGTTCAGCACAAATCCAAACACAGCCCCCTACCAGCTGCTGTGAAGAAAGTTAACTCCACCCCAGCCAAAATCAGCACCTTAGAGCTTTCTGTTGGTTATAGGAAGGCAGTATTTCATGTTTTATGCTGACAGGTGTTCCTGGAGTTCCAGATGGCATTTCAGAATTATGTAGGTTGTCTAATCATCAATAAGTGGCTTATATGGAGAAGCAATTAATACCATGATTATTTTCCTTATGAGTCAGCAGGTGTGTCATATGCATAATTTCTAGTGTGTAAAAACCAAAATGGCTTCTGCTCTGTTATATATTTTACAGAAAGATGCTGAAAAAAAGATTCTTTATGGTTATGTTGATATGATCTATGCTGTGAGTATATTAAGAATGTAATTAAAAAGGGAGAGAATTTGACCTAGAAGCTTAAAAACTGTGGAAAAAAAAAGTGGAATATTAATACTCTTTGTAGCTGGTTTTTGCATTGTATTTCAAAGGGAAGCAATCATCCAGTATATTGAAAACACTGAACAAATACCAGGACAGAAAATAAAAGTAGGCCGGTATGAAAAAAATCCGATAAAAAGAAGGATCCAAAAAAAAATTTGTCGTTTTCCACGTACAATAAAAATTTCTATGTTATCCATTTTTACTTGTTTACTCAAAATATATTAGGTACAGATACCGTACTAGTGGATCAATGAACCTACCAAGGGAAAGACGGTGAGACATACTCATTGCAACTATTTAATACTTACCTGTTGTCCTAACAATTTCCTGTTTACTAATGTATATTTATTGTTATACTAATATTTCATTTACTGTAGTGACCAACACAGATGATCTTTAGGAAATGTTTGCCCAGTATCCAAGTAGTTTTTATGACGTATGCAACAGTGTCTTTTAAGAGAATGTATTGGTTTTCTTCTTGTAGTAAATACATATAATACCTCTATAGATAACTTCAAATCAAATATTGCCACCTGGACTTCAATCTACCTTGTTGTCATCCAGAAGATGCGGAAAATGTCCTAATTCCATCATTTAGAAATGTACTGAAGTTCTACAAGTGTATGTGTCTACGTTAGCACATACTTATTTAAAGAGGTGTGTCGTGCCTTTGTACAGATCCACCTTTGAAAGTAGTTAATTTCCTTTTTCTCTCCACCCAGTCATCTACAATGTGATGAAAGCATAGACAGTTTATAAGAGCTGTAACTAAAAAGACACAAAAACATCTGTCATAAAATGATGCTTCTCAGCTTTTCTAAAAGTGTATTTTTTCGTTAATTAAATTGTTCTGAGATGCGGAAGGGCAGTGCACAGTTCTGGGAGGTGGCAGGTTAAGGATCAACCTCTTTGCAACCTGTTTTGAATTGTAGTTAGGGCTATATCATAGCTAAAGAGGGTCACTTTGGGAAGCTTTCCAGGAGGTCATTTTTATATTAGAATATCCTGACGTTTATTGGAGTATCCTGGGTGGTGAGCTTTATCAGTATGTAGGTGGAAAGGCCCCTTAAGGCATTTGGTTTTTGTTTCTAAGTCATGGGCCTTCTTATTCCTTCTAACCAATACACTTAAAATTCCTGGCAACTACTGTAGTCTCACTTTATACTCTGATAAGCAGGTTGTTCATCAAAGGGTTGGAAATCCATACCCCAGGACTCATGGTGACCTTCCTTAGTGAATACTTACCAAAAAGTAATGTCTTTGAAGGTGGTTTATTTCCTTTAATTTTGTTCAACTTCAGATACACATTTCAGTGTTACAGCATGCAGTTGCAATGTAAAGCATGCAGAAGATGACTCTACTGTCTGTTTTTCTGTGCTTGCCACTGTTTGAACTTCTAGTGTGACGAGACAAAAATAGTAACAATTGTATTTATAAGACTTCCATTAAATAGATATTTTCTGTAAAATATGTGCAGCTGCTGCTGCTGTGTGGTGAAGGTCATTCCAGCATTCCTTTGGAAAATGTAAGAGATGAAAAAAATCAGGGACTGAGTAAAGTTGCTGGGCCCTGGTCTCTAAGGAGCTTGTGGTTTCCATGTAAAAAGCTTTGGCTTTTTCTTGCTATTTTATCTCAGATACATTATTTCTTCTACTGTGTGTTTGCTGGTATTTTATTACTGTAGGGAAATAAGTTTTAGATCAACTATTGTGTGATGACTATGTAAAACCATAAGATATTAACAAATATAATGAAAAGGAGAGTGAAATGTTAGATTGTTTATGACAAGTTTATTGCACTCTGATTATAGCTTCACTGAAATATAATTCAGATGCTTCTCCAGCATCACCCTTAAATTAGGCTGGCAGAAAAACCCCCCGGTACATTTATTGTTATGTATCTTTGTCGAAGATGTGCAATGTAAAACTATTGCAAGATATTAATATACATTGATTTGATATTAAAAATGAGAAAGTTTATGCCTTAATGTTTTTTATCAACTCGTTATTTCCTATCATTATCTCTTCGCATGGGTAAAATTTCTTAAATTGAATGACTTGGCACTTCTGTAGTGCTTACAGCTCTGAAATGCTGTCTGAAGATTTATTTTGGCACAGAGCAGCCCAGTGAGGAAGGTAGAGGAGTAAGTATTATTATCCCTATTTTACAGATGGGGAAGCTGAGGCACAGAAATTAAGTGACTTTTCCAAGGCCACACAGCACGCCAGTGGCAGATCCAGAATTAGAGCTCGGGGACTTCCTGGATCCCTCTTCCATGCTTTAAGCAGTAGATCACAGTGTTGACGGGACTCAGGAAGCAACTCATTGCAATAATGGACAGTTCCAAGGACTTGTACCTGCTCAGTGTGTCCACACATTTGTTTGCAGACTGCTGCAGTGTGTCTGTATGGTTTCAGTACTCCAGTCCTTGCAGATTTGTGCCCTATGTAAAATTTTTTACTTTCATCGTCTTCAAATGGGGTAAAAGGAAGAAGTGGTAGAATTCTGACATAAATGTGGCATGGCAATGAAGAGCATTTAGTTTTCATGCCTTATTTTGAACCTGCTGAAACTGATGGGCCAAACTGCAGTGGATTCATAGGTTTGAGATGTTAGTGTGGAGTTTGGTTGGCATGAATTCTGTCTTCCGTGACTCTATTATGGTTAGTCTTGCCTATACTTTCAGTTTCAAATTCTCATTTATTGCAGCACTTAAAAATAGTAAGTTCCTAGTTTTCCTGAAATTCTAATTAAAAGCAGAGCATTACTAATTGAAATTAGGTTTCCAATCTCTATTCCTCCAGGGTAAAGTGGAGTGGGATCTGTTTTTACTTGTATTGTGATAATCCTCACCACCCAATGAGTTTAAGCACTAAACTACAAGTGAACCTTTGTCTCACCTCTCCCCTCCTCCAAGTGGGAGTACAGGAATCACAGAAATTACCTCTAGAGTAAATGCAGTATAACTCTTGTACTGGTAAATGCAAGGTGGCTTTCATGCTGCTCCCTGGGAAGTCAGCATGTTCAGTGCAAGGCCTGTTTAATTGGACTTTGCTCAGAGTTTGACAAGTGAATTGCTAACAACACAGTACTCCCAATTAAGCTGTTTTTCCCTGTAATATTAATGGAATAAACCCACTTCTGAGAATGAGGCAAGGCTGAGACTTGCTGTGACTTTGCAGGAAGAGGAGGCAGAGAAGTAAAAGAGTGCCAGAAGCTGAAAATTGAACACATGGGAAAGGAGAAGTCAAAGTGTATGAGCATATTTTGATAAATATTAATGAATTAATTTGTATTTAATTTACTCAGATAATCCGTAAAAGCTTTAAACTGTCCAGCAATTTAGTATTTTCCCCACTGTAAATTTTCCCTAACATTGCTTCCTTTCTGATGCATATGTCTTATGCTAGAATAGCATTACTTTTGATATGGCTCTAATACTTGGCCTTTGACATCCTGCCTAATCACTCACCCGAGGCATGGCATTGTTATGTGTAATTGCTTTAAAATAATGGATTCATTTTACTAAAATGATCAAATGGTTTGCACAAAGTTATACTTCCCTGATATATCTTAATAGGTTATTAGCTATTTCTAAATTATTAAAAGACAAAACAGTTTTGATAGAAGACCATTTCTTATTGTCATATTTTAGTTATGTACTATTATCCGTGGGAAAGCTCTAATAAAGACATTTTAACACTTGGTCTTTCTTTCTTTAACAGCCCAGATGCTTGGTGCTGACACATTCATGGAATTTTTCTATGTAAGATAGCTACAGCATGACAGCTATTTTTAAAAAAGAGAGGAGCCTGAAACAAAAACTCACATCCAGAATGCACCACATCCAGCTATATAAGTGAATCTTTTTCCCTGGGGCATCTGATCTTTGAGGAGAGGTGCTCAAAGAGTTTAATTTCTTATTATATTCCATTGTGTTCTGTATATAGATGGATATTTATCACGTAACACTGGTGTTTAAATCCCCTTGCTTCAGACTTGCATTAAGATGCCGATTTTATATACTGAAATCAAGCAGTTTGTTCTAATATCACTTACTAAAACCCCTCTAGTAATGACAAGTAAATATATTAATTGATACTTTTGTATAATACGTCATTTTTCATAATAATTTAATGGAAACCACTCTTTCACGTTGTGGAATATAGGCTGTATTTAGCAGCTGGATTTTTCCACAAGTGATGTCAAACTCGTAGTGAACCAAATACTAATTTTAGCACAGCGTCTAGTGTCTTGTTGCTGAACTCAAGATTTTTCTGTTCAGAGAAATGTGTTGGTTTTTTTTCCTTCGTGTCAGAAATGACAAAATCACTAATTTCTGTACCTTACCTAGCCCGAGTACAACACACTAATTGATCGCATACTACATTTACAATGCAGTAGATACTACAGTTAAAATGCATGTATGACTACAGGATAAAATTAAACATGAAATGTATGTTCCTGAGGAAGAATAACTTTTCTGTTTTCTGCTATTAGTGTGTGCCGCCTGCCTTTGTACTAAACTCGGCTTGGTGTTTGTAAAGAAAAGCAAAGGCTTTGCAATTCACCAGTAAGGGAAGCCAGTTGTTTTCATGGTGTTAGTTTTATTTCTTACCTTCTTGTCTAGCTTTGCCAAAGTATAAGGGGTCTTAGTAATAATAATTTGGAAATTCTGCATGTAGCTCAGGATCCTGGTCTAAAGAGAAAAATACATGTTCAACCCCTTTCTTCAGGTGTATGAGCATAAATCTGCCTTGATCAGACATTTCTTCTCTCATTTCTTTCGTTGTCCTATTGACTCATGTTTTTCTTGGTTTCCTGCAACCAGTGTTTACTCATCTTGCAGATTTTACCAGGAGAAGTTTTGCACATCAAAGTTAGCTGTAATCGTACCTCAGTAAAACCTGATGCATAAGAAACACATTTAATAAGGAAAATTAAATACTTAAACCCCTTTTTGTTCTTGAGTTGGAAAAGTCAATAATTAAATATTAAAAGCATCCTTATTTTATAGTACTGTACAGTCTTGCCAGTAGTTTCCAAATGAAAAGTAGCTTATCTGTTCTTTTTTGTGTTTTGTAGAGAAACGATGAAGAGGCTGTTGTGGATAGAGGTGGAACTCGCTCCATTCTCAAGACACATTTTGAAAAGGAGGATCTAGAAGGTGAGGGATGATTTTTCTGTGCTTTATGTTGTCACTTTCTTCTGAAAGTACTGAAATGTAATTCCAATGTGTAAACTTACTGATTTGAGCAGAGATACAAAGAGACAAGAGAGTAGAATCTCGTAATTTATTTTAAAAAGAGAAATGCTATTTTCTTCTTGCAGCAGTCTCCAGAAACAGATGATGGTGGAAGGAGTTTGCTAGTTTTCTGTGATCTACAGTCAAGTCCTGTGAATATGCATGTGTGAGTTTAGATAAGTCTTTTAAGCTTTTGAATATGCAAATACAAGCAGGACTGCTGATTTAGTACTTATAAAGGCTTCCACATTTGCATTACAATCCTCATGTAGTTTCCTAGCCACATCTTCAGCTGAACAAAAACATTCTGGAGTGTCAGAGATTGGATACATACTTGCTGATATCCACTGCAGAAACCACCTAACCTGACCATGTAGAAGAAAGTGAGAAATTGTGAGAACAGTTTTACGATATTGGTCTAATGAGTCAGTTGCATTTCTGTTTGTTTAGTGTATCCCAGACTTTGGTTACTACTGTACTTAAATGTATTGAGTTGTGTGAGCCCCCAAGTCATAGTTATGATGAAAATGAGTTTCTGTTGCACATATGATATCTCTTTCCTGAGACTGGAACTGGCTGATTTTGTTAGCTTCTTGTAGTGGGATGTGGAGGTTCCTGTCTTTGTCACACAGATCCACATGAACTAGCCCAAGAGAAATACTAAGATCAACGTGCTACATCTGAAAAGTTCTCTGCTTCAGGTCTAAAGAGAAGTATCTCCATCTGTGCAGGAACTTGAGCTTTCTAAATGCCTACCATTGATTACTTCTTATTTTTTCCCTCTGGCTGTATGAATTTTGTGTTCTCTGCTACATGTTGGCCATATTGACGATTTCATAGAAATACCAACATGTTACACAGCAGCTATCTGTTACTGCTTCCTTCAGCAGTGCCTCCCTCACAGAGCAGGTGTATTTGAGAGGGCTGTGTCTGTATGAGGTGGTCTCTCACAGAAGGAGGTTACACGTGCTGCAGTGTAGCATGTACGAGCTAGGTAGCTCTACTGTCTGGGGACGTCTGGCTGTGTGCTAGGATACATCTCAGGTAAGATGTCTGAGGGTGGCATTTAGAGTTTTGGTGTCTCCAGGGGTAAGGGTACCAGTGGGTCAGGCTGGCAATGCCAGTTTTGGGCTTAGGCAAAAAACCTCCTATTTTGAATCCTGCATTTAATCTTCTTTGGTCTTCAGTCCCTTGATCGCATCCTAGATCAAAGACAAGCCATTGTGTCTGGTGTCCTTAGAGAAACACCTAACAGAAGAGTGGGAGCTCCCTGTCTCCCTTTCTCCATGGTACTGACTCAAAGAGCTTTTGTGGGGTGAGTCTACCCACAAAAATATCCTTTTGCTGAGTCATTTTATTGATGATGGTAAGGTGGCATTTTAAAAATAGACGACTTTCTGGGGATTCACATCTTTAAGCCCTGTCACATGAGTAGACTCAAGCATTCATGTTGTCAGAATTACTGTGGTGTTCCACATGTGACTACATGGAACATAATTTAAGAACTGTATTTAACTTCTTTTCCCCCCACCATCCTATATGTGTAGAGTTGCTCCTGTGAAATATCAGTGAAAATATTATTTCAAAGATCTGCTCCTAGGATGTTATCAATAGAAATTGGAACATGGCAGTGACACTCCCACAATCTTTCCATCAATTTAAATTGAATTAAATTTAGAATATTGAAAAATTCTGCAGTTAGCAAATGAATCTGCTTTTATTAAAAATAAAATCCTATTGTTCCATAATGTTCTAAGAAAACAATTTTTCAGTGTGGTATCAATCCTTCATAATGCAGTTAGCTTTCTCAGAATTTCATGCTCACTCTAAGTTCAGATCAGTTTGTCTTTAAATATAGAATCACTACAATTAAAAATACCAAGTGGCATAATAAGTTTTGAAGAGATTGCGGATTTTAATATCCAGTAATAGCATGTCCATTTGTTTTGCAGTACATCTAGGCACTTCTCCCTCTGGAAACAGTGAATGTGACTCACAAATGTTTGTCTTATTCACTGTACATTGTGTTGGGTTCTGCTGAAAAATGTACCTTTTTCCTAATGGCATAACAACTATGAAATACGAAATTAAATAATCAGGTGCTAATTGCATACCTTAGAAAAAGAATATAATCAGGCTATTAATATGTATTATGTAATTAGCTTTTTGACAGACATTTAATTTGGTTTATGTTTTAAAAATGTAAATAGCTAGTTACTGAATATTCTAGGGAAGACTAGCTTTGCCAGGGCGTAAGTTTCAATGGCACCATGTCAGCAACATTTCAAAAACTGCAATTCATATGGAGAACTACAGGTTTAAATCTGAAAATCAGTATTCAATTTCTTCTTATTAAATCTTATAATTGTAAGTATTTTGTCTTTTTTTTTGGAAAATTTTACACTATCAACATTCGAACTTCGGAAATACTGATTTAAATGTGTACTAAAATTTCCATCTGAAATTTCACAGCCTAGGAAATATTTGGACTTGCATATTTTAGGCAGTCCTTGTGCAAGTATATTGCAAGTACATTTCTTGTTGAAAGCATGAAGATACGGTGATTAATCCTGCCTCGAAGAACAGATATAAGAATAGATTTTTGCCTCAGTCTCTCTAGATCAGTATTTTCTTTTGCTGAGCAGCATAGTAAAAGTTTGGGAATATAAGACAAGAACTGCAGTACTTATGGGAACAGAAGAGGTGTGGTGCTCATCTTAGTGGTACTAATGATTAATGATCTAATGATACTTGCAGTAAGTACTTCAAATTGTATCTTTTTACTTAAGTTTTGAAGTGCTTCAGAGGAGAATTGTTTGCAGAGCCGTGGCATTCGGATTTTCAGCACAAATTATTTTTCCATGTAATTAATTTTTTGTGAGTTGTAAGGTCAGGATCAGTCACTAATATTGAGTAGGTCATTTGTCTGACTGTTGCACTAGTGGAGGGACTGAGAAAGCATTTCTAAAAGCAAAAAAAGAAGATTATCTTCCCTGGTTATAATCACCTCTTTTACATGTTACCTCACAATGTGTGGACAGACAGAAATCCTACTGAAATAAACATGCTGTCATTTTTATCAGTGGTGGAATTCCTAAATGAGACTTGGGCAGTGGTTCTGGGTGCTCGAGTACTTAATTGCAAAAGGACAGGTTGCACACGTACCTGTGCTGAGAGCAGCTAGGCAAGCTTTCAAGGGCAGGCATGCACTCCAGCAGTTGCTCTCAGCTTATTCCGCGGGGTTGTCTCTGGCTGGCCGCCAGCCATTGCTCCCGTGTTTGCGCAGTAAGAGCGGCTTTCTGATCGAGTGGTTGTACCGACTGGTTATCCCATGGGTCAGAAATGCTTGGATTACTCTGTGCTGGAGATCTCAGATTCCCTCAGGTCACACGCTGAGACTTTTGGACGATGTAGATATGCAAGGGGACTGACATTTAATACACTCTGACCAAGGCCTTTTCCTTGTGCCCACCGTGTTGGCTGGGAGGAACAGTGCCCGTTCCATGGCCGTCCTTGCCGGAGGTGGTCAGCGGCAGACTGAGGGTTTTTGTGGCAGTATTGCAGAACTGCTGTGGGTATTATGTGGCCTGGTAGGAGAAGCAGCTTCAACAGGGAGATGGGTGGAGATCAGACTGTTAGGTGAAGGTCCAAGCACAAATCAGGGATGAATTCTGGCTCTGTTGGAGAAAATTGCAAAATGATTCTTGATTCAGAGAAGTCAAGATTTTGCTTAAGCTTTTTATGTTTCATTCATTTAATCTGCCTAAGTGGCATGGGAAAATTTGCCTCATGGGAAATCAAGTTGGCCGTGTTTCATATCTCTGAGGACACATAAAACACTGTAATCCATATATGCATCACTGTGACAGAATATGCCTCCTGACACTTTTGACAAAATTCAGATTATGTGGATTGCTTACTGAAAGTTGCAAAAAACCTTCGCACTTAATTAGAATATAAATATCACTAGCACAACACAGAATGATGCAGAAGCTGAGGACTTAAACTTAATAAACCAAAAATTAATTTTAAATTTTGTAGAGATATTTTGCAATTAACAACCTGCATGAAGGATAATTTTGATAGTAGATGCTGAAAAAAAAAGGTGAAATTCCAGAGTATTTAATTTTTCTCTTTTAAAAATAGTTATTTTAGTTATTTTTTTCTTTTTAGATTAGTTCTAGCTTGTGACAATAATTTTAAAATGATTTTAATTAAATTTTGATTATATGCTGTTAGGGTTAATAGATGAAAAACCTCATTGTGATTAAATGCTAAACTCCATATATTATTACTTAGTAGAATTTTGAGTTGCTATAGTTTTTAAGTAGCGTTTTATTCTCAGAGACTGGACCTTTTTTTGCTAGGAATAACGTCATAGTACATCTGCCACTGAAATTATTTACCTGAAAATTAATAGGAGCTAGTAGCTCATGGGACTGAAAGAATATTAATTTTATTAACCCGTCCTTGGTTCACCTGTGCCTCAATGTAGAAGCAAGTCAGATATGGACTCTGCTTGGTCAGACAGGAACATCAACCAAGATTTCCCTTCCCTTTGGCTCCCAGGATGCTACAGCCTGATGCAAATAATTTGTTACCATGTCAGTACACACCCCCTGCTCCAAGCTTCCTTGCCTGTGCTTCCCTTGGGTGCCCTGCTCACCCTGACGTTCGCTCTGACCTCGCTCGTGCTCCTTGCAGCAATGTTTGCTGCACTTAGATGGGAACAATAAAAGCTGTGGAAGCAGAGTCAGAGAATGGCTCGGCTTAGCCTGTACCTGAAAGGTCGCTCTTTCATTTTATTGCCTACCAGGTATTACATACTCGAGCTTGTTCCATTTGTGATTTCTAAGGCACATGTTTCTGTAGTGCCTCTCATCTAGTTTTGTTTTCTTCTTCCTATGTAGTTCAATATTCCTTAAGATCTCACTTTTCTCCTTTTGTCTTGGCAGTCACCTGGTTTGATCCCTTTGCATGGGTCCCTTGTCCCTTCTCAGCAGTTTCTGTGTTTGTGGGAAGGGGGCTCACCTTGAAGGTTCATGAATAGCTCTGAGGGATAT
This sequence comes from Callaeas wilsoni, assembly GCA_013398955.1. Taxonomy (NCBI): domain Eukaryota; kingdom Metazoa; phylum Chordata; class Aves; order Passeriformes; family Callaeidae; genus Callaeas; species Callaeas wilsoni. The sequence continues at coordinate 64,541 of VWPU01012750.1, forward strand.
GTTCACAAAATCTCTTTGAAATGATGAATAATAAAATAATGGAAGCAAACAAGTGCCACAGTGTTGGCTGAACACCACAGTCTTTAGCTGATGATAAGGTTTGGTAGGTTTGGTTGTGAATTCTTTTTGAATTTGCTCTGAGCTTCACAGACAGGAAACCTTTTCAGTACTTGTAGGGACTAATATTTTCAAGTATTTCACTTTGTGAAATCCCAGATGAAACTGACATAAACCAATTTGCCATTATTGGTGAAAGCTGCTAAATTGCAGCATCAGAAGACAGAAACATTCCTTTTTTAGCACACAGTTGTACTACTACTGAGGTTTCTTTTTTTTTTTTTTTTTTTTCTGGCTTGTTGCTAATTTAGAAATATAGGTCAAATTCTTCCCTCCAATAACCACAACTTCACTCTCCATCAGGGGAAAGAGCTTGTGTATCTGAGCACAAGCACAGTCCTTTTATGTTCTTGTGTCTGCCAACTTCTTTTCTTTTGTCTGGAAAGGTCCTGATCTCATGGTAGAACCATACATACAACACCTCTGGATTCCTCTGGAGGAATGTTGGAAATTTGGAACATAACTGCTGGTAAAAAAGACCTTTTAGCCCACCTACAACCTGGAAAAATCTTTTGTTAAAAGGCAAAATTTCTTTGGGAGGGCAGTGTATGATTGAGGCTCTTTAAAAGGTCCTTAACTTTAATGACTTTAGTGAGATGCTCTTATCCTCCGTATTCAATGTGTCCTTAATGTTATCTTGGGTCAGGGATATGGTTTTTATTTTTTTCTATATAATTTCTGTTGTAATCTACCCTAGAATATAAATTACATGTATAATCTAAAAAAAATTTTGAAGGTTTTCTTGTCAGTTCCTCCAAATGATGACACAGCAAAAAGGTGAAAAATGGGTTTTGGGCAAACCATAACCACAAACAGCAATGTAAACTGTTGATTTAGGAAGGATTGCTTTTGTTCTTTCTGCTTTTTCTCCAGCTCTGCCTCCCTGCTGCACTACAGTAATGAATCATGAGTCATGTACTCTCTACTCCTACACAATTCACCATAATCACTTTCTTTCCTGTAAGGAAAAAGGCAGTTTTTTTAACCCTACATGGACTGATGGTTTTCTGTCTCTACCTCACTGTTCGTTTTTGAGAGGATGAAAAATTGCATTTGGTTCAGTTCTATCTGTCAATGCCTACGAGAGGCTTCAAGGCACTGAATGTTTTCCGGAGGAGGGAGAAACCCCTTTGGTCCTGCTGAGGTCAGCAGTCATCTGAGACTCGGCGTGAACCACTGGCAAAGTATTCTCTCTCAAGGCATCTTGCCTTTGCAATGTGTTTCCTCAGTAGGTCTCAGAAGTCTGCCTTTGCTCTTTCTGGAGCTGTTTCAAGACCCATCTGTTCCCTTATCTGCCCCTTCCTTCCATGCCTGTGAGCAGGGATCTGAAAGCCTTGGTGTCAGCAGGTGCCTCAGGCAGATTCAGATAATCCCAGGTGGGAGGCAGCACAAGCACATGTACCCTGAGCATCTGGTGCTCATGGATGTTCAGATCCAGGACAGTCATTTTTTTACACAATTGCCACCAGCGTGGCTGGTTCACTAAGGAGCTCTTAGGTACCTACTTGAGTTCCACATTCCTGGTGTAACATGGTGACCTGAAAGAATTTCCAGGCTGAGAGAGGCTCCTTTCCATGGTTTATGCTGTGTTTAATTTATGTTACAATTTTAAAAGTTGGAATTGGTTTAGATATCAGTGAGCTGTAGGATTTATCTGGTCTTCCTGAGCTTTTTCTATTAACCTTACATTAGCATCAGTGGTGTTTTATCGTAGAAAGGCTATGATTTTGTTCTTGTGAAAACACACTCTGAACTCAAATGCTGATTTATTCCAGATGTGCCGCTAGGAAAGTGAAACATGAACACATGCATTAGTATTTTCAGTATTAAGATTAAGGAGCAAATACTTTTTAAAAACAGACCCACTGAGAAAATACAGTAATACACAAAAATTATTTACAATGTGAAAGCTTATTAAAGAAATGCAATGCACTGAATTGTTCTGCTCTGCAATGACCTTTATACAATGCTACACATCCACTGGTAAATTGTATAAAGATTGCTTTTAATAAAAGACTATTCTGAATTAAATTGCACATAGCTGGGGAACAAAACCCAGAATATAAAGTTAGTTCAAATTTATGCATTTCTAGCGTAAGAAGCTTGTGGTTTACCTTCAAAGCATTAAAACACTCCTTGAGTTAAAGTATTTAAGGACTGAAGAAATAATAACCCTTGTTATAAAGCATTCTTTTTAATTTTTACAGGATTACATTAAATCAAAACTATAAAATATTTAAAAGGGGTCCTGTTAATTATAACTAATTTTGAGACAGATGAAAGTGCATATAAGCATGTGGAAAAATCAGGATCTCCCCATAACTTTTGAAGAAAGTTGTGCTGTAAGTGTCATCAGTTTGTGGAGGTTTGAATTCATTGCCCTAGAAAAGACAGATATGAAACATACATTATTAATATGAATACGTCTTGCAGAGACATTTCTCAGAATAAAATCGAAGTAGAAGTGTTGTTCGGTGGTGCTGTGTTTCAAAGGAGAAATTATTCCTTACACTTTTATTTTAAGAACCCAATAGCAAATTAATAATCTAAAAACCAGGCTCAGAGTAGCAAGCGTTTTCTGCATATCCCTTGAAAAGGACAGAAGTAACATCTGGAGATGGTTTTCAGAACCTGGCATTCTGGGTCTCTAAAACCAGAAGCTTATCCTAGCTACCTATCTCATGCATTAAATAAATGAAAAGAAAAAGAAATGTAGTGGGATTTCTAAAGCTCTGAAAATACATGACCCCTTATAATTGATGGTGCTTGATGACTTAGGTATTTCTGGAAATCCCATTACAATTATTTGAGTGATGTGACATTTCAAGGGAAAATGGAGGTGGAGAGAATGGACTAGTAAATGTTTCCCTTAATTTAGTGGAATTAAGATCTTTTTCATGGAATGCTAAGAGTACAGATTTTTTTGCCCCAGTGCCTCCCATTCTTCCAAAAACAATTTTAACACAGAAAACACACCCATTTGGTAGGGAGAGCAACCTGTTATGTTCACCTCTGAAACCACGTGTCCATTCTGTGTGAGAATGGTTGTTGGGTTGAACCTGATGTCAGTGGTTTGTACCCTTATGTAACCTACAGTTGTTACTATTTCCCATATTTTAGTGTCTTTGTAGCCTTGCCAAAAGAATGAGAAATTATGATCTAATTGAGCTAGGTGCTGTGAAAATGTATGGCAGAGCAGAATTATTTTACAATATTTGAGCAATATTCATTTTTAGTTGGCATCCTGAGGAAGTAAATAATAAAACACACAGAAAAGTTCTTAAAGATACGTGAAAGGAATGCCCATATATGATCAGTTATTATCTATAAGGATATCCTGGATAGTGGATATCCTGGTTGGTCCTGACTTCACTCAATTAGAGATGCCCTTTCTTTTTAGAAATTTTAGTCAGTTTTTCCTGAGATCTGCCCTGCTCTGTCCATGTTTGACCTTCTCATCTTTGCAAATTTAGAGAGCTGTCTGGAAACTCTTGTTTAATAATGCCTTGGACAATTTGTACAGAAAAACGTCCATTACATCCTAGGCTGTAGTTCATAATAGCTACCATGAAAAGGTTACTTGAAGTAAGGTAATACAGTAATTGGATTTCTTTTGTATTTTCTCTTTCTTTTTTTGCTGCTTCTATCATTCATTGTCATTTTGTCAGCAATTTAGAATTCATTACTCTTTTGTTCCCAGATGGTCTTTTTTTTGCTCCACAGTTGTGATCTTTTAATAAACCAGAACTACTTAACTCTCACATTTTTTGCTTTTTGCTCTGTGATTTTTCTGTACAAAACTGTTGCTTTTCCCCTGTCAATTTCTTTTCCTCTTATTTGTCTGAACCTTGTTACAAGCACCTACATTCCCCAGTGTGTTTATTGAAATATGGCCCAGGTAGGACTCTGCTGGTCTCAGTAGGCTCACACAGAAAGAGTAAAATCCACTTTGCTTTTTCCTGATGTCTATTTCAGTTTCCAGGTTCCTGATTTTTTTTTCAGTGTGAACTGATTGTGTCTGTATGAGGAAAATTGCTATGGCATTCAGGCACACACACATGAATGTTCTGGCACTGTTTCCCAGTGTACTGAATAAAGAACAGTGTGGACTCAAGTACTGGTTTCAGCCCTGGAAATTAATTGAAATGTGAGTCTCAATCAGCATTTCCTGATGCAGGTACAATCTGATCATTGACGTGGGAGGAAACTAGGATAAGCATGCCGACTTCTATCACAAAGCAGCAGGAATGTACTGAATTGCTAAATTAAAAAAGCAATCCATTTGCACCTCTGGAAATTACTAAAGTCTTAGGAAGGGTAACTCATTCCTTTCAAAATGTTGTTTTGCTTTTTCTTCTATCCAAGGAGGGGGACAAGGAAATGTAAAGTACTACATTACTCATGTCCTTCAGTATCTTTTTAAGTAATTCTTTTTATTTATTGCATTTTTCCTTGTGTCATGCACTGCTGACTGCAATGCATTTGAAATACACAAAAGGCAGCAGTTATCTTGAAACCATTTCTTGGGTTAAATTTAATAAGCAAGAAGAAAGAGGTGTTAAATAAATAAATAAATATTTTTCAACTCGTGGATATTGTTTTAGGAAAATCTCCTGACTCTACAAGACTAGTCTCTCAAAAATTGATGCCTTTGCTTTCTAGTCTCCTCTACATGGATCAAAGTTAAGGAAGTAACTAGTGTGGTGTCCAGAGTCTTTTCTCCATCTTTTTTAGGTCTGCCTCTGCAGAGAATTCCTGTCAGCCTTGAATTTCTTTGATGTTTTGTGACACATGCTGCCTTGCTGTGTTTTCGTCCTCCTCTGGAGTCTCCAGGGATTAGAGATCACATGCTACCTTAGCTTAGTGCTCTTGACCTTTTTCAGATGATTGACACTGCTGAATGATTACGGCAAAGCAGCAATTATCCATGAGCTGTGTTATGTTCATTTCAAGGAGAAAATAATGTTATTTGAGATGAGTAATCTGGACTATGTCTTTCTGCTGAGTAAACGTAGGAGACCTGCCTGTAGTGAGTCATGATTCCTTTCCCATTTGTTCTGGTTAGTGGTTCTTTCTGCACATTTCTGCTGTGCTCTCCCCCTTCTAAATGCTTTACTGTGCTCTGATCCTGTTAGCCTACATAGCTAAGAGAGCTAAATATTTTGGGCTTGATCAGCAACATAAAATTCGTCAGGCTTGAAGGCAGCAGGCATGCAATATGTACTTTCTTATGTATTTAAAAAAATAAAACAGAAGAAATGAAAGCACCGTAAGATACCAGCAATGTATTTATGTTGTGAGCATATAAAGTTGTATAGGGATTTTGTGCTCTTGCTTACATAGTGTTTTATTGTTTTTTCGATTTCTTTCTCTTTCTTTTTTTTCTTCTTCGTTTTCTAGTCAGTGAATTTCCCACAAGAATTCTGTCAAGGTTTGGCTCATAAATAGGAATGAGTTTGGTAAAGTTCTTGTACACACAAAGCAAACAGCAACTTTACCAAATGTTCAATCCAAAGAGATCCATGTGTCTCTTCCTGTTACTGTTTTGGAAGACATTTAACAGAACACCTGTCTGGCTTTAATGAAAGTTCACATACAAAGATGCAAATTTGAAGAAAAAAAAATAATCTGGCACTGCATCATAAGGACTTCAGTAGTGGGATTTCTTCCTGTATCGAGGGGTTTGTATCTGTGATGCTTAATTATGATTATTCAAATCAATACTGTTATGACTATTAACATTAGAATAATCAGTATTATATAACTTCAAAATGATACTACGAACGATACCATTAATGCTGTTAAGTTTACTTGTGCTGTTGTTCTGTTGCCATAGCTCCTTTCTAAGAGGTGCCTTTTTCACCCGTAGGCCATCGAACGTTGTTCATTGGGGTTCACGTGCCATTGGGTGGAAGAAAAAGTCACCGACGCCATCGGCACCGCGGCCATAAACACAGAAAGAGAGACAGAGAGCGAGACTCAGGATTAGAAGATGGGAGAGAATCTCCTCCTTTTGGTAAGGCAAATTTTATTTCTGGCTAGGTCTTTAAATAATAAACATCAGCATGATTGTGCATATTCTGTCCTGTTATCGCTTGGACATGATTAACAGCAGAGTTTTGGGGAATCCACCAGAGCCTCTCCTGGTGATTCCTTCCTTTGAACAAATCCACTGAAGGGCAGCAGCCAGTGGCAGTCAATACATGAGAAAGCCCAGAAGTTTGTAGCGCTGAAGGAGCACTGTGGGAGACTGTTCCTAAGTGTTCTCACAAAGACAGACTGCAGCCACCATTGAGGGGGGAAGTGCTTTATGGCACCAGCTGCCCTCAGGGAAGGCTCTGCTGTACCTGCCCCTAAAACATAACATAAAGAGTTGTGGTCCTTTACGATTAATTTTGTAATAATGTTGATGTTACTGAAGCTGCAGTGTTTTATCAGATTCAAACTGTGATCTAGGTTGTGTTTATCTTTTTCCTAACATGACACTGCAAATGTGCCATTGTAACATGAATCTGCTGAGGATTTGAGAGCAAACAGGAAAAAATACCTTTCAGTAAACAAACCTGATATGAAACTCCTAAAATTCTCAAAATTTTAAATTAGAAAACATTACAGAGAAGAGAAAAAGGTAGTCATTAATAAATTAGTCAATCTTTGTCTCCAAACATGAGAATATTACGTGCTGTTCAAAAATAAAAAGTGCATGTGATGAAACGTCCAAGGCTATGGTAAGTGCTTAAAATATAATGGAAGCATGTATAGAAAACAATCTGCTAGTGTGTTTTTAAATCATTAGGGAAATGTGCCAATGTAATTTCGGGTTACAGAATAGTAATTATAAGATATGCTTTTAATCAGAAGCTTGTGTTATGTATGTGGAAGGTTTTTGAGCACGTATATTGCAACTGGTGATGGTTAGAGCTTAAAATTCTCAAATCTTGCACAACGGTTTATTATACTGAGAGTAAAACAAAGTCAAGACTTTTTCAAACTTAGCAGATACAAGTTATGTTTTGAAGACTGAACAGTGAAAAAAAAATTGGCTGTGGTGGTTCTGTCTGGAATGGATTTCAAATGTACGAAGACCCAATACTATATTGAAACCAGTTTCTTGGAAAAAAACAAAGTTCATAAATTATTAAAACAGTTTTCAAAAAGAATTTGCATATATACATATAAAGTCAGATTAAAAAGAAACAATTGAAAGTTACATTAGCCAAGAAGTGAGATATCTTGAACTATGAAACAGTGTCTTCTGTTGAGTCATCTGGTTTTATTTAAGTGCCAGTATGTGACACATTTTGGCTAAGAACTTAGCTCTGTTCTTTCAACTTCTGGAGACCTAGGCTTGTGTCCTTCTTAATGTCAAAAGTAAAAAAAAAGAAATTAACTGTCTGAGTCTGTCCTTAATAGTCTTTGACATTTGTGCATACAATAAAATATTCAACACAGTTCTGTGTTGAGTAAATCAGCCTATGTTCAAAGGATCTCTGAGGGTGAAATAGCAGTAATATGAAAAAAAGATAGTTTTGAAGTGCATTTGTGACTTGATATTCACTGCACTTGTCCTCTGTTGTACCTCAAGAGATGAGTACAGGTCTGCAGTTTTTTAAGTCACATTTTCACTTTTACGGGTATTATAGCTACCAATTAAAGGGTGTGTGTAAGTGGTGTCACTTGACAGACAAGTTACAGGCCAGAAAACATGCAAATCTTTTCTGGATTCAGAATGCTGAAGATATTCTTCAAAGTGCTTGGTTGATAACAATTCAAAGAATCCAAAGATAGAATCCCAAATCTGGAAATACCCCATCTTTTCACCCTGAATAATTATCTGAATAGTAAATTTTGAGGGTTTTCCCCTTTGTCTATCTGACTCCTGGAAGTTTGGCCAGTGAACCAGATTTTGAGCTTTGACATCTGTCCATCCAGGCAGAAATGTGGGATTCTATAGACAAGAGTGAAAGGGATTTGCATAATGCAGGCAAGTCTTAAAATGCTACAGTGATGGTGTGGTTAAGCACATAGAGAGCAGGCAGAAAAAAATAATGCAGAGATTAATAGTAGTCTGTACCCACCTCCTTCTTTTACTATGGTTTTTCCTTACAGGAGTTTCAGACAGCTTGTTGTGCTGCCTGGGGAGAAGCACTGCCTTTGGAGAGAATATAAGCATAGTTTTTCTGTGCTTTATTTGCACAGAGGGAGCAACAGATACTTCCCACACTAAATCTGAACCTACTAAACCTCAATAAGCTTTTTAGCTCTTCTTCCCCTCTCTAGACTACAAGTTTCTATCAGTAACCAGAGCTGAAGGAAGCACGAAGGAAGACAAATGCACTTCCTTTTTTTGTTGTGTAACTCAATATGAGGGACTGTATTACCTTAGAGAGTAGATGCAAACTAGTCCCTTAATTTATTAATCATTCTGATTTAATTGAGCAAGCAGAAATGCTTAGCTCCATCTCTCTATTGACACCTTTTAATGCATTTCTGCCAAATAGTAGAAGGCTGTATGCTTGGGAACTGTGAAGGAGGAGGGGAAAGAAAAAACATTTTGATGAGCAGGTGCAAGAAGAAAAGATGGAGAAAATAAGCACTGTGAGACCAACTGATAGAAAACAGTGCTTTGAAGTAAGTCAGAAAAATACATAAGGATTTTTATGATACAAGAGAATAAATTAGCAGTGTTTTGAAGCAGTGAAGTATGAAAGGAGATATAATAAAAGCAAAAGATCCAACAACTGAGTAATAGAGATTCTGGAACAAGTAAAGGCCTGAAATATTCAGACATGAAGTGCTCCACACTACTGAGTTAACCCAGCATGGGATAAAGCATTATTTTTTGTCATAATTTATAACTGTATAATTTATAACTTTATCTGTGCCGTACCATCACGTGCCAATCTTGCTCTGCTATCACTGCTCCAGGGAGCTGTGCAGTGCTGTGGGGCTGTGTGGGCCCCATGCAGAGTGGACAGGTGCCACCTGGTTCCTGTCCAGTAAAAAACAATTTCTTAAACTGTTTTCTGTGTATTAGCATGGGTAGAAAACACCTTTAATCAGCATAATGGCAATAGGTGGAAGCTTCCTGGTAATCCCTTTGAATCCTGGCTGGGAAAGCTGTACCAGCGACTTTCTGGGAAGGTTTCTGTAGAGAATAGGTTTTTTAGAACATTCTGACATCAGCTCATGAGTTTTTTTTTTTATCTTCTACTGTCACTTTTCAAAAATAACCCAAGTGTTCTCAGTGTACAGATTAGTGATAACTCCAGAACAGACAAATAATATGCAGAATATGTAGTTAGTGGAATGACAATGAGTCCTGTCATTTAGGGGCACAGATCAGTTACCCAGGTTTGGGTTTTGTTTTCCCTACACCTGATTCTCACTGTCTGTCTGTTGCCTCTTGATGAGATGAGGTTGTAAAAGGTGTTTCCATTTTGCAATAATGATGTGCCTGTAAATTGCACAATTTGGAGATTACATGGTTTGCGCATTGGGAGGCATTTTTGGGTAGTAAAAATTGTAAGATAAGTGATTTCAAGGTCTAGATTTTCACCACTTTGTCTCTTAAGTTTCTTCTTTTTGAAGAGAAGGAGAAATTCAATGAATTTCTCCACTCTAGTTAAAAATGCAGTAGCGCTATTTGTTTTAGTGGTGAGGTTTACTGTTCTCAGCTGAAATGCTGCTGTTGTAATTAAAGTCCCAGCTTCATATCAGCCTTAAGCTCCCCTTCTCTATAGCCAGCCTTGTGGGGTAGAGTATTGTGACTGCTTTGTGAATTAAATTAGGGAACTGATGCAAATTAAAACTAATTTGATAAAAAAAGAGCTGTTTTTAGCCTGGGGCATCTCCTTGGTGCTGCTTGCTGTAAGGGTGATGGGTGCCAGCCCCTGTGAGCTGCAGGGCCACCAGGCTCCATCAGTGCCGTGGGTCGTGGTGGCACTGAAAGCCTGCTGCAGACTGCCCTTTGCCTCCTGGGCTTGCACTTGCTTGTGTGCATGTGGATTTTAGAGGCAGTTTTCTGGGGCTTTTTTTGATGTCTGTTGTTTGCCTGTAACCAGTGAAGCAGCTCTTTGGTACTCATGAGTTAAAGATATTTAAGTAGCTGTTTTAAAATGGTGCAATAGGAAGACTCTAGCTCTGAACAGGGCGTCTTTAAGGACAGGTTTTGTTGAGGGTTAAAGTGATCACAGCTGTGAGAGCTGGGGTTTGATTACAGCCTCATGTGTGGCTTGTATGACTCGACACTAGTGAAGCTTGTGGAAGGTTTGGTTTGTTCATTTAAGAAATCTGGGTTTAGTAATCCCTAGTTTTAAAGAGGCTTAAATTTGTAATTCATGATATTGGATGTGGCAAGGCAAGCAGAGCAGCCCTGGAGGTGAGCCCGACACAGGACTGCACGCGGTTCAGGAAAGACTCCCTGAAGGTAATGCAAGCAAAAAAAGTGAATTGCAGAGGGGGGGGGCTTCTCTTGGTTAGTAGAAGGACCTGAAGAAAGTAAATTGAAAAGACTCAGCCGGATATATTTGGTACCTAATCTCAAGTGCTGCTGAAGGGTTATTAGCGGGGTAAATTTAATTATTTGTAAAGTGCATGGCTGTTCAGAGAATTCACCTAGTTTTAACTATAGGCTTGCATGATGAAGGATGAACTTGGAAATTTGAATCACTGGGCAGCTGTGGAACAGATTCCTGCAAATCTGGATTAAAATAATGTATCATAACTGCAGTTTTAAGATTTTTAGCAAAAAGAAGAGAATTAAGGCTTGAGAATTGTCCATATTGTCAGATCCAAAAGATACGATTATTTGTCATAGGTCTGGGTTAATGGGAATAATTCCTGTCAAGAAAATGCTGGGATAGTTTCCTGAAGCAGATTGTACCTGTAGGGATGAAGTGCTAGAGAATAACCAAGGGAATACTTTCTCCCAATCCAATATGTGATTTCTAAGGTCTGTGAAGAGATTTTTGGAAGTGTCCTGTATGGCTGTTTGCTATTTTATGTGAGCTTTAGTAATGCAAATTTATTTTAAAGTTTTATTAAATTTTCTAATTAAAAAAAAAAAAATCCTTACCTTTACTGATTGTTGAGCTAAGGGCAGGGTCTAATCTGCAAAAGAAAGAGTTTAGGGGAGAGTCCCCATCCACCACTTCTGTGATGAGTGCAAGCAGGAGGATGATGAATGTTTGTGTCTGAAATGATCCTTTCTTTTCTCTGCTCCTGTGAATTTTCCATGCCATTTCCCCTTGGCTTGTAAGGGATTGTTATTGATGTAAGTGGTGTTACACCTGTTAACTCCCTGTCTGCAGTTTGTCCTGTGCAGTGAGTAATAAAAAAAGAAATAGTTTGCATATTTAGTATTATTTTAATGTGAATGTACAAGAGCACAAGGCGTGGATTAAATCTTGTATGTGTTGCTTACTATCTTACGTGAATTTCTGAAATGAAAGTTTGAATAGTTAGCATGTTTTCTAATGTGGAAAAAGTAATCTCTTACTCCTTCATCTGCTGACCCCAGTAAGAAGTATTTTCCTACTAATTCTACCCTTAAATGCAGGCTCTGCAGGCTGAGAAATACAGAAACCTGTTCTGACAAGTGAGCTAAGGGAGTGTTACTAGGAATACATTTTTGCACTCTTTCTGGAGTTTATCAAGAGCAGAGGACCGAATTTGGATACATTTTATATGTACTGAAAGCTGTATTTCTGCTGGTGATATCCCCTGGTGGATTGTGTGCCGTTCTGCCTGATGATGGCAGGGGGTTTGTCCAGGTGAACCCCGGCACTCACTGAGGAGGAGATGTGGATTGCTCTGCCTGGTGTAGTGCAGCAGAATGTTTGCTGTGCTGAATGTATGTGAAGGGACTGAGAGTGATCCTCCTTTCTTAGCCCAGACCAACTCTTGATTTTACCTTGTTCTCTTAGGCAAGAGCGAGCAGCCCTGACCCAGAGTTGTGGTTGCACTTGGGGATGTTTTAAATGGGGGAAATGTCAGTTATGGGTCTTTTCTACTTGTGTTTTGCAAGGTGGCATGGTGATGAGGGACACTGTTTGCCACTAGCTGCACTCAGCGCTGTTCCAGGGAGCAGCTCTTCATGTTTCCCTCTGGGAATTAGGTTATTAGAAATTCTGGCTTTCAAATCTGCTGTTTTGTTATGTCTATGCCTACTTGTTTTAGGGATGTTGATGACTTTACAAGGGGTCATAATATAGATCAATATGTCAGGTTTCTGCAGGGTCACTCCCTTTCTGCAGCACTAAGTCCCACTTTGAATTTGTGTGTTCAACAATAGCTTAACCACCAGGTCTTAATTTTTACCCTTTTATTAGACCAGTGGATTTAGCCAGATTTTTAAATGTGGAGTACTCAGAATTTGCATGCATGCAATGACTTTGAGGTATCAGAGGTAGTTTGGATGCAAGTGCTGCACGTATGAAATGAGTGCAAGCCCAGAGAAACCCAGGGATAAAAGAGTGGCTGGTGGAGCCACAGCAAACACAAAGCTGCTTCAATTTTCCTGACTGAGACTGCTCATTAGCCAAGTAGGAGCGCTTGTTGATGGTACCCCTGCTCCTGTTGTGCACCAGACTTTCTACCCAGTTCTAGCTGGTCGTGGAGGATTTCCTGAACTGGTGATGAACTAGTTACTTGGGAGACTCATCAGCTGCTTATTGTGAAACTTTAAATTCATGTTGCTTCTGATAACTCTGATATAAAATAACTACAGTGATGGAAATACTACTGTAACAGATTAGTCTCACTCATTAATATTTTTAAAGATTAATCTAGATTGTTTTCATTGCTTTTTAGAAATAGCAATAATAGTTTGAAGGGTTTTTTTTTTTAATGCTGGCTGTGCTACTTGAAGTAGGGATAGACAAAAATAATATTCAAGCCAATTTCTGTTTGCCTAGACTGCAGAAAACATTGTGTCCTAGTTTGCAAATACTATGCTTCTGCACTGAGGATTAAGTTATCACAGTTTGACAGTCAGAAATTGAAGTATTCTTCCATACTGATTTTGAATCACATATTACTAATTTTCTATATAACATATTAATGACATATTTGGTATTTATTACTCCTATGAATATGAGCCAAATCTATCTGGCATTGCTCATGAATAGTCCTGTTAATTCAGTTTTATAAGTGGAACCAACAGAACTGTTGTTTTTATTATAATTTTCCTAATGTTTAAGTCTTTTAGGGTTTTGTCCTTGAAATAAAATTATTGTACCAATAGCAAATGATAACTTTTTTTTCAGTTTCCAGCTTGTTGTCTGAAAATGAAGTTGTGACTTGCAGGTTTCAAATACCAATAGAAATCACAGCAGTAAAGATAGGTAGACAGAATCTAGCAGCTTTTTTTACTGCTTTGTTAACAAGGAAAAAGATAATTTAGTGCATATTTTGTCATTTCTATAAATGTGGTGCTTAGGGATGTGATTTGGTGGCGGACTTGGCAGTGCTTGGTTAGAGGTTGGACCTGATGATGTTAGCTGTCTTTTCAACCTAAAAGATTCTGATTCACTCTTGTCAGTCAAGTAGCTTGTTATGTTACACAGAAGACCCAGTAGGAGCAAGTTACTGCATTAAGGTGATTCCTTGTTACTGCTCACCTGACTTCAAGAGATTTCTGATCCTGTGCTTTTCTTCCCACGCTGAAAGCATGTATTTGCATGAGGATCATAACTGTCATAAAGCTGCAGCTCTGCTGTACGACACTGCTCATTTATTACTTAACAGTAGCAGTTGCTGTAAATCAGTTCTAGTGCTGATTTTATCAAGAGTACAGGATGTTCCCGGCAATGCTTATTCTCAGATTCTAGCTGCAGTCCAGCTCTCTACCAAAGTAGCTTGTTTTCCATGTACTGTTAGTAGTTATATGCACTAATCCTTTATAAGTTCATATCTCACTGAATTTTGTCTTTCTGGAAATTAGTCTTTAAAAGTTGCACATTTCTTAACTAGAATGTACTTTCTGGTTTCAGATTAAAAAAAAAAAAAAGTAGAGTGGTTTTAAAGAAAAGAGAGGACTGAACAGTGAGAGAGAAGAGAAAGCAAAGAAAGGGTAAAGTGGAGGAGTTTGTTGCTGTTCTTCAGTGATTCACCAAAAGTAATTCCTGTAGCTGTACCCACTGCAGTTCCATTCTCTAGTGCTTTGTAGTACCTGAGCCCGTATCTCTCTCCCTCCTCTCCTGTATTTCTTCTTGGGTTTAATTTCCTTGCTTTGTGAAGGAGTAAATAGGCTTGACTGTACTGTATCTTTACACTGTGTTTAAGCAAATAGACCTTAGGTGAAAACTGTCATGTACTGTTTGTGTTTCATTGCTGTAGCAAGTTTAGTACTACTATCGAAAAGGTATCTCTAATGCTGAATTTAATTTTCTGTGTCAGTGGCCCATTTCATTTGTTTGAATCAGAGCTGTGTTTGCTCTTTAATTAGCATTCAGTGGGTGATATCATCTCATTTTTTACAAAAATTCAAGAGCTTGAGGACCCTGTGCAGTGATGCTGTTCACTGTTAGATGGAATACTGTAGCTTGTCTTACAAATATGGTTATAAAACTGAACTTCATTTAGACAATGTTCAAGGAATCACTGAGCTGTTCTGCTGGATAATCAGTTTTTCAGTTGACTGGCAGCCTGGCCTCTCTCAGCTCTTACAAAGGACTTCTAGTTCCTTTCACAAATCTAAAATACATTAGCAGAAAAAGGAGCTATGTATTGCTAGAGAGACTGCATTTCATCAGAGTTTGTTCATTTGAGATTTGCATTTAAATAAGCAAGTAGGATATAGGACTTTTTTAATACAGCACTTGAGCTATAAACATTGAATATACATGTACTTTATGGTGCTCTGTGAGTTCTGGGAATTTTTTGAGTGAAAAAAATAATAGTATGTCTCCAAAAATATATTTAGCTGTCTGTGCTGAAAGGTTATGAAGAAAATTAATCAGTAACAGTACTGAAAGGGAAGACAGAGACAGGAAGAATAAGATGAGGAAGCTGGGACAGATTAAGAAGTTGTGTATCTCAAGCAGCCGAACCAAGTAGAAGCAGTTAACAAAGGGGCACGGGTCAGGTTTGCAGTTATATATTCACATTAGGCAGGTTTCATTTGGTTTCTTTTTCCTTCAGGAAAGATTTCACATTTTGTATTTTAGCTTTGTGAGCTGAGATAGATCTGCAGATGTAGACTTATGAAGTGGCAAAGTAGTTTTTCTAACACTGGAGTAAAAGACTTTTATCTGCTTTATTCAGCTTTATCTATGCTGCTCTCTGTGTGCCTTTTTTATTTTTGTTTTCGGGAGATCCCATTCCAGCTTCCAATAGACCCTGTTTCTATACATCAGGTATCTATACATCATCTTTGGATGAGTTTTTTAAACAGTATACTTGAAAACTACAGTAAATGAAGAGATCTCAATCTGAATGAGTTTGTGTATGAAGGAATGTTCTTACAGCAGAGCTGTAATTTTTTTATGTGTGGCAGTAAGTGATATGCATGAAAACATTTGGATAATCTAATGACATTTATTTTCTCAAGGCAAAAAATTGGTGTTTTGGACTTGGCATTTTTATTTTTCTCCAGATACCCCATCACAAAGGGTGCAGTTTATTCTTGGAACAGAAGATGATGACGAGGAACACATTCCTCATGATCTCTTTACTGAGCTTGATGAAATTTGTTGGCGTGAAGGAGAGGATGCGGAGTGGAGGGAGACAGCAAGGTGAGTGTTTTCATGACTTAAAAATTATCTGTAGTATTGGTTGCTGGTGTATTGAGGAATGATTTCAAAGCTGTAGCAAGCTCAGGGACAGATTTTGGATATAAAGCTTAAATAAAACCATAATTTTAATCCTTAGTCTGCTAGTATTACAACAGCATTCGTCGCTTCCCAGAGACAAATGTTTTCTTCTGGATTTATGAATATAGGTCAGAGTGAATACCAATGGAAAAAAAATGAAAGTAAATATACCATATATGTGAATTAAAAATCATTGGATCAATTTGTATTTTATCTTGTAATTTAAAGAATCTTTCAAACTTCATGTTTTGTTTGAATCCTCAAGAAACTGATAAGGGTGCCATTATAAAAAGATTAAAGCAAGGAATGAGATTACTTTTGGAGCAATAGAACTTTTACATCTTCTAACTCTCAATGAACAGTTTATTTTGGGAATGAATGTTCAGTGTTAGATTATTTTATTTCTGCAACATTCGTGGGAAAGACTTTTAGATTGCATTTCTGCTGTGGAAAAAAAATAGTACTGGTACAGAACTTTTCTTTTAATTGTATATTTTTTTCCCTGAGCACTGAAATGGGAGATGATTTGTTTAGTTTCATTAAGAATTTACATTTTACAGCAATCTTTGCTTCATTTTTCATCTTGAAACCTTAGTTCTTCGTCTCCCTGCCATTTGTTGACAGTGTTCCTCAATGGTGCCCAAAAGTCTATGTAATACATATTTGGTAGGATATAAATTGCACAAATTTCTGGAAGGATTTTGTGGGCAATTATGTATGTGGGCTGACATGAATATGGCTGTTAGTTTTCTTTCTAATTTTACTGCAAATTTCTGCTTTCCCAGAGGGCCAAAGAATTTTCTATGACCTTCCCTTCCATTATCTGTTCATAGGCAGCATAGACAGATGCTAAATATAGATCTTTATGTGTAGAAAATTCTCATATGGGAATTGTGCTGCAAAAGGAATGCAGCAGTGTTCCTAAATAGTCTTATTAATATTCAGAGAGAGAAAATCTAATCAAGGTAATCATCTGCAATGTTCTCATACTGATTAGGAATACATAGAATTTCTCTAGAAGGGGTATCAACTTCTACTGAAATTAAAAAGTAAAAATCACGATGTGTTATGTTATATGTTATTTTTAAGCAGAGAAACAGCAATTTCTTTAGTTCAACTTAAAAAAAAATTCCTTTGCAAATTATCAAAGAATTGTGTTTCTGAAAATGATAACATTTTCTATTAGCAATTGGTTCTGATCAAGATAGAATTCAAAAGGAGTAGGTGAAATAAACTTCTGTTTTGGTTGAGCTGTCTATATATACAGCCTTCTCAATTATTGTTTGTGAAATAAATAATTAAAAATGTTTAATAGAAACAAGATGAGATTGTTGAAAAAGGTCTAGAAAACTACATTTTTGAAGCTCAGAAAATACAAGAGTGACATAATAGCTAATAGTAAAATTTTCTTTAGCAGTAAGATGGAAATAAAGGAAGAGTGGGGATGCTATGTGGAAAGAACTGGTCAAGATAAATGGTCTTTTTCAGCTTGGATCCCAAAATTTCAGACTGCATTTGACATGGGGTGACTGGTTAGAAAAGGAGAAGATGGCAAGGAAATGACCAAATTCAAAATGAAGACAAGACTCAAAGTGCTCTTCTGTACAAATAAGAGGATGCATTAATTTCCGTCCTAGAAAGCTGAAAGAACATGTATTTAATGGGTAGGGCAATTCCTGTCTTTCTGTGAGTCTGTCAGGTGTCTTGTTGTACTAATCCAAACACAGCAATGCTATTAAAGAAAGGATGAAAATGGTTGGGACAAACAGAGGCTTTATAGTCCAATTTCAGAGCCATACAAGGCTTAGAACAATGCTTGAAGGAAAGAAAAATTATAGACTTGGAGCTAAGTGGAAAATTGGATAAAATGCAATACAGTGGTATATCATGTCAGACTAAGTTAATAATGCTCTTTAATCAGATAATTGATTTTTGTTTTTCTGACAAAGAAAAATACAGTGGATCTAAATTTTTTAAAGTAAAGCATTTGATATGGTACAGCAGTGGGAATGTATTACTTAAACTGCATTCTAGTGTAAAAATTCTATTAGCAGGTCAGGAATGATTTGAAGAGATACAGCAGGTCATGCTGAGAGATTATACTCTTAATGTGAAAGGTAGTGACAGCTAACTTCTGAAGAATTAGGCTTAGTAAATAGATTTATTATTGAATGAAAAAATAGGATTATAATAATGAAACTTGCTGATGATAAGAAATTAGGAGGTATTACTCCTCTAGAAATAAAGATATCATATACAAAGAAAAAGATAGCTTTGAGTAGAGTAATAGAAATGAGATGGTGTTTAATATGCAAGATCATGTGCGTAGAAACCGATACAGTGGATCGCTTTAAATACGTGGGGTTGATTCAGGACTTCGAAGTTATTGATTTGACTAAAAGCACGGTATGGAGAAGATACAATCTGAATTTGTTGCTGTTCCAGGCTTATTATATGTTTTTCGTCTATGTCCAAAATGTCACTTGGAAATAGTTGTAAATCTTACTGCCTGGCTTTGGATGTAGTTCAGGCGGAGATTAATTACATTTAGTGAGAGTCATAGCACTAAGTGGTTATGTATTCATTTCACCAAGCTCTGCACTTGGTGCACCTGGACTGACGTGTTGGGTCGACTCTGATGAAGTACATCTGTATCTTGGTATTTTCAGTTTGATTGGAAGTGCACTGGACTCTTCTGTTCCAGGATCTGATTTATACTGTCCCATCCATGGAATTAGTTAGCAGAATGGAATGAATAGCTTGGTTATGTTCATATAGGGATAAAATTAATTTTTTTTTTCCTCCATCAATTGATTTCAAGCTGGAAGAAACACATACCTTTTAAAATCAATAGTCATTCTTACAGTAGTTTTTGTGTGTGGCCCAGGTGTACAGTTGTGCATTCTCTATGGAGATGATGTATAGTTTCTAGTCTGAAAAACAATTTCTAGTAAGTTTGTGGAGAAACACACTGAAGTGTAACAGTTGGATTTATTTTATACACCCAATAGTGTAGCTGCAAGTTGCACATATTGGGAAAGCAATTCCTGTGTCATGGCTGGAAAGTAGTGCCTGATTTGTAGCAAGTTTTATCCAGACTTTTGGGACTCATTTATCTGCTAGTATCAACCAAAAATATCTGGAGAATATCACTATCTTTATGGAGCAGAAAAAATTATGTTGTAAGGAGGAAAATAGAAAGAACCTTGGAACCAGGAGGAAAGTGCTTAAGCTTAAATTTTAATGCACAGTTAGGAAAATAAATTCGTGTCCATAGTTTAGGAAGTAAACCGTTAATAGTGACTAGAAAATGGATGGGTTAGGGGAAGTGAGGAAGTGTAATGCATTTTCCCTGGATCAAAACTTTCTTCCAAAGAAACTAGGTCACAAGAAGCATAGGTTTCTCACTTGTGCTTTGTTCCTGAAATGCTTGTTTTCTTTGGCTGGTTTTCAAATCAGTGTGGGCAGGGACAAGCTCGTGTGGAAATTTGTACAGATTGAAAGATTACATTAAAACCATGGACTGTTGAGCGAGTTGTGAGTACATACTCCATCTCTCTGCTGCAGACATACCACACTGCACAATAGATGAAGTACAAATCACCCACTTCATATTGTACAGAGTATCTGATAACTGTGTCTAAAATGAAGCATGTGCACTCTCTTTGATGCCTGAGGAAGTGATGAAGATGGCTTTAAAAGCTAGGACATATAAGTATATATATGTAAGGTGTATGTACACATACTTGCCTGCGTAATATTTTTCCTATAGTAACATACCTTGCTGAAACTCTTGTTGGCATATTTTTTTCTAGCAAGCATTCTATCAGAGGAGCTAAACTGTGTGCTCGATAGACCTACACTTGTGTTTACCAGTAAAAGAAAGCCGTAAGAATGAAAGTGCTCTTCTGTGCAATCAGACATAACTAAGATAGCTCCAGACATGTTCCAATCCCATGGGATGCATATGACATGAGCTCAATACGCAAATGGGGTCTATGGTGTTTCCCAAGAAGTTATGAAAAGCTTTCATCTGTCAGTTATACAATTTAAGAGGTTAAACTGCAAAAGTAAATATATTTAAATTTGTCTTTGAAAAGCTAAAAGGAGTACAAAATTGGCAAACTGGGATCTATGGCTGAATTTGGATTTCAAAGCCATTTCTGTCATGGAGTCTTGTACATGAATTCAGAGGATTGATCAAATGGTATTATGGTTTTTAAAACCACTGAACGTTTAGAATTGAAAGACTCTGCATAAGATTGGAGTTGTTTTATGTTTTCTGCTTGTGTTTCTCATTTGATATGCTAAATATGGATTATCTGACATAATAGGAATATTTCTGAAAAGATAAAAGGTGATAAACAGTAACATGATGTTCCCTTGATGAAATTGGTAAACTTATGATATGCTTATTAAAATCAAAATAGAAATTTATTCTAAATGTAGAATGCTCTCAACTGGGTAGGATTTAATTCCATGTCCTGGCCTGTTGGCTCATTGAGCAACAATGTATGATAATGTGATTAAACACGTAAGTTTAAGCAACAGTAGGAAATGGGGTGCAACCCATAGAATTATACTGTTCCAGTTCATGGAAACCCAGATGATCACAATGGCAAGTATAATTATTTGAGCAGTAGCAATAGTTTCCTACGGATTTTTATGCATCAATGCGTAAGCGTCAGTGTCTGACACTATAAACTCTAATTAAAGCTATTTTCGTGATTTAGACTTCTCTGTGTCCTTAGTATGTTACAAGCTCTGATAATAAGCCTGCCTCTGTCCAATCATCTGTCTTAAACTTTTAAGAACATGTTTGTCTTTTATTGCTCTTTTAAAATCTGTTTACAACTGGTCAGTAGATTCAAATTAGGTAATATCAAGAGCAGACTGTAGCAGCATAATCAGATAAGCAACATTGAAGACTAACATGAATAGAAAGTAATGACAATATGAGGTTTCTGATGATATTTTGTAAGAATCTATGCTTGGATCATTGTTTTTAGAATATATGTAGCATGATTTTTAATCTTTTTTTCTGAAGCAGCATAAAAGAAGATATAACAAGCTAAGCAAGATATAATAAAAATAATAAGATATAATAATAATAATGAATAATAACAGAAATAAGTAAGAATACTCAAGCATAAAGAGCTTATAAATCTCCTAAAGAGATGGGAAACATGCACAAAACCAGAAGTATGAGAAGGAAAAAACGTAGGTATTTTGCAGAGTCTTGTGAGACAGTGGTTTAAACAGGACAATAAATGCACCATATTTGTGATGCTGTGGACACAAATAGGTATTGCACATTTTTCAGCTTGAGAACAAGAGTTCCATGAGTACGATAGGAACAGTCTCTTCTTAGGGAGTTTAAGTATAACCGCAAAATGAAAAAAAATGTAAGAAATAATTTTCCTTCTCACGTGCTTCTTGATAACTTTCCTGAGTTGTTGTAGGCCACCCTTTTAAAAGTATCACCTTGAATTTGGTGGGGAGAAGTGTGTTAAGTTGTGTTTGATATCCATTTGGCCATGGTTTTGAAAATTTATTTGGAAAACCTTATTTGCATATGCAAATTCAAATTCATGGGTCAGCTCTGTGATGAAAATTTTTGTGCTGTGTCCTCCTTGCTGCTTCTCTGGAAGAATGTAAAGGTGAAGGCAATGGGCTGGAAGAGAAACGAGAATGCAACAAAGGGAGTGCGGAACAGGTCTGATGAAGCGGAAGGAGTTCTCGTGGGCAAAGACGAAATACAGAAACCAGCCAGTTTCCTCACAGAGGAAAGGGAGGGAAAACATCTAGATACAAAGAGGAGGAGAGGGCTAGACATAGGAGATTGGAGGTTTTGAAGGACCCAAGGAGATGAGGCAAATTATCTCTATAAATAATGAGAGAATGATTAGAAGGCAGCTGGGAGAGTTTCAAGAAATGGAATACATCAGGAAGGGAGCAGATACGCTGATGGTGAGTGGGTCTGTGAAGGGGTGGCCGCTCACAGCATGGCAGCAAAAGGGGACGAATTTAGTACACAAGGACTGAAAGGAGGAAAGTATCTAAAATGTGGGTACACTTGCATATTTTACAGGTAGGAGCAGAGCTAGACAGGTGGCCCAGGAACAGAAGAGGACAGCTGTGCTAGCTGCATTGCTGGGTTGTGAGGCTTGGTAAAACTGGAAATTCCTCAGCTGTAGAGGTCTTAAGGTTTACACTTCCCTGCTGTCTGGAAATACGCGTGAAGATGCTGTCACTGTGTGAGGCTGTGCTTGACTCCTCTGCTGCCGTGTCCGTACAGAATGGCTGAGTGCTGTTGAGTCAAGCGGTACAGGCCTGTGCTGTGACTGCAGCTGTCCAAACCTTGCCAGGCTGGCGGGCTGCAGGGCTCCACACAGCAACGTCCCTGTGTGACTTCTCAGATTTTTATTTGTTCTTTTAATATTCTTTTAACATTTTAAGTGTAATATTTATCAGTAGAGAATTCAGTCTCAAGTGAGTTCATCTGGCTAGATGGTAACAAAAGACTTGATCCTTTCCTGCCAGTTTCATATATCCTTTTACTTTACTGCAGTCTCTCCAGATTTCTTTTCGTACTGTTTGTTATTATATCACAGAAATATCATTGTATGCCAAAGAACTAGTCCAAGTTCTTGTAGAGTACAAAGATGATTGCTTAATACATTTCTCTCTTTATCTCTGTGGTCAGAACTTATCCTCAAAAATGGTATAATACAGCAGTATATGGAAAGAAGTAGGCAAAGGAAATTTCTCATATTTCCTAAAAAGGAAGAATAAAGTGAAATCCAAAGACATGTTTAATGTCTTTGTCTGTACTTTCAGCATCCATAGCAATAATTAATTTTTCATTTCTTATGCACAATGGAGTTATAAAATTGATTGTTTGTATAGGTGGTTGAAGTTTGAAGAAGATGTAGAGGATGGTGGAGAGAGATGGAGCAAACCATACGTTGCCACACTGTCACTTCATAGCTTGTTTGAGCTAAGAAGCTGCATCCTGAATGGCACAGTTCTTTTGGACATGAGAGCTAACTCCATAGAAGAAATTGCAGGTAGGTATCGATGTTTCATTTATTGGTTGTTAAAATTAATAATAAAAATTAAATGCTTACAAGAAAGTTATTGCATAATAATCAGTTCAGTTTAGAAACTCCTAGGAAACGTTTTTCTCAATGTATTAGAAAAGAAACTCATGTCTGGCACAGTTAGTAAATATTCTATTTATATTTTTTATGTGGAATCTGCTGCTTTAAGAATCAATTTTTGAATAAAGAAGAAAATTAAAATGGAGGAAAGAGGACAGTTTGGTTAGATTTAATTAGAGCTGGCATGTTCTCTGCTCCTGCCATGCTGCCTCACGTGAATGAGGCGTGTGCTTTCACAAACTTAATCTACTGCTGTGCTAATTGCAGGCAATCTAGCTTAAAAAAAAACCCCAAAATATAGGGAAGTATTTCTTGCAATTAAGTTACATGAAAACAGGCAAATCTCTGAGTTGAGAATGAAATCAGGAGTAATGATATAGTGTAAGTTTTTAAAAGAAATTTTAGGTACATTATCTTCTTAAGATAAAGTTGAGTGCATTTTTTTCCAATAAAAGTTTATTTGGCAGTTGCAATTCTAGAGCTTTCGTGGGCTTCTGAGCAAGAGAGAACATAATGGATGAATTTTCTCTCCCAAAAGTATAAGTGAGATTGAGACTAAATGCCATTTCCTGCTTTCCTGGTGTTTCCCTTAAAGACTGTAACTGGTTTAGGAAAGATACAAAAGATAAAGCAATAAAATTTTCTAACGTTCAAGATTATCAAGAAAGCCGCTTTATGGATTATATATAACTCTATGTAAGTCCCATATAAAATTTATTTTACTTATTTAAATTATAGGGGAGATATTGTTTGGTGGGCTATATTTAACAGTGGAATTAAAATTGGCTCAGATAGTGGTAGCTGCTTTTTGTATTTACTTTTCCCAAATTGTTTATGTCAAACTGACGCAAGATATTATTAATACAAATCTGCAGAAACTTGTGTGGGTTTCTACTCTGTGCTGAGATCTGATTCTGCCATGACTCATAGTCTGAATCAGAGCTTCAAAATTTGTCTTGATAATGATAAAAGATAAACATGAAGAATAAAAAGCAGCTGATTTGAAAGAACAACGGTGTCTGTCAGTCTGTTGCTTTATTATTATTTATCAATAATTAAGAAGTACTTAGGTCAGCTGCTTGATGTTCTTATATTGCTTTTTTGCTTAAATAGTACACTGGGGTTTTCAATCTTGAGCTTTACATTCTTAATCCAGAAATCACTCAACTTTGTCTGTAGTCAGCTAAGAAAGCCTTTCCAGAACTGTTTTTATTTAAGTAGGTAAAAAAAGTAAGGATTAACACAAAAAATCCCCAACTTCAGTGAAGATACTTTTTTTTCTGTGTTTGGAAGGTATTGTATATTTTCCAATATAGCGAGGCCCCAATTAATTAATGTTTATAATCTCTAATCCTTAGTTGTAGTGATTTTGTTTTAGTAAATGTGGCCAAGGATCTGAGCGTTTGTAATACTAATGTTGAAACTCACTACAGATATAAGTTGTCCTTCAGTAGAGAATTTGGGGAATTACCCTCATGCTATTATAAGTCAGCCCTAGTTGCAGCTTATCTTGATTTGTTGATTAGGAAAACTTATTTCTTCTGAGAAGAGGCTTTAGGATGACTTTCATTAATTGGCATGTACCATTTTCATTTAAAAAGTACCTCTTGTTGTGGCAGATTTGGATGCATTTTTTTGTTGTATTATTTGCTCAAAGTAGTAGGCAGCCCTTTCTGAGAAGGTGACCTGACGCATGATAAGGTTTGCATGGGTTGCATTTTGTCTTTGAGAGAAGATTATATTTTTCCTCCTCTGCAGATTCAATAAGCAATGATCTATTCTTTTTAAAACAGCTTTGCAGCAGGTGCTGCAGGCAAGTGAATCATTCTGTAAATTACTCACGTTCTGTCAGGTTTCTTTGAAGAGATTTTTTTTTCTATTTTCTCAAGAAATAAAGTTGCTACTCCAGTTGCTTTTCTCTGTTAATATTATTTGTACTGTAGCAATGTTGTTTTCCTTTTTTTCAATCAAGTTCCTTTGTAATTTGCTGCTTTAATGCAATGTGTGTAATCGCTGGTCTCCAGTGATTAGAGAATGTTCCGACGAGCGTGGCACACAGTAGGCAGCGCTGCGAGCAGGAGGGGCTGGTGGCAGTGGGGACAGGCACAGCACCAAGGCCTGTGTGCGGCGTATCTTGGAAATGCGCTATTTCCAAATAATGTGACAGGCAGTTCTTTTTACTTAAAAGTGACTGCTGGACCTGAAGATTAGGCAGAACTGGTACCTCTCAGGAAATCCTTTATTATGTGTTCCAGTCAGTTGCTAGTCCCTGTTAGTAGTTCTAATCCTACTTATCTTGTGCTATACAATGCAAATGCTGTTTTCACCGGGAACTGATATGTATTCCAGTTGTATCTGACAGTCCTGATCCTTTAGAATTTAAGAAAATGGTTGCTCTCACCTGTTGGCTTCAATGTTTTTTCAAAATTCAGCTCTTGTTATTTGGCTTGCTAGCCATCCTCATGCCAGGCTTGTCCAGCAATCCTAGCAATCACTTTTGGTTTTGTTTCCATGTTACTGTGTATACCACCTTTAGGAGAGTTTGTGAAAACAGATTATGCCCTATGGTTTTAAGGAGTACTCCTGAATTGGATTCTTGTGCTTCTGATTCATAGTTTAGGGTTTTGGTTTTTTAATGCAATCTTTTGATAATTTTACAGCATTGCTGTAATGCATCATCTTTTGAGAACAAATACATTATTTGTGCATGTGTACTTTCTTCTTACTTGCCTTAATGCTTTGTTAGTGAGAAATGTGTGCTGCGTATTTATTGGTAATGTCTTGTTATCTGGGCTACATTCCAATAACAAATTACATTGCTATTAATGCAGTGCCAGTCTTCATATCCTTGAAAGAGGTATACTTAAGCTTTATAGCTAAATTGAGACTAAGAATTCCTATTTGTTTTAGTCAAGGCTTTTAATCTATAAACACTTACTAAGGCACTAAACTCTTAGCACTTAGCCCTCGAGAATTTCTATTATTAAAATCTGTATTTTAAAAAATTAATGGGCTTGTGGTAAGAGCTACAAGTGAAAGCCACCTTTTGTAATGTTTGCATGGTTTCCAGAATATTTTGTGTTTTATCCCTGGAAACTCTTGACAGTTCTGCCTAAAAATATTTTGGTACTGTTTATGTGGTGAGAATTTTAAAATCATCCTCTATTCCAGCATGTCCATTCTCTATTAGGTCTTTTTCATTCCAACTGTCATATTAAAAAATTTCTTCATCTACAAGATTGTATATTTCTTTGGACAGGAACACAATTTTCCTTGTTGCAAAAAAGCTTATTCATATCTATGATGCTGAATTTACAGACAACATCTTATTATAATAGAGACTTCTGAGATGAATTTGCAACGCTGTCATCGTGCATCAGAACAGCATGTTTGTTCCTGAATTTTCTCAGATTTTTCTTAATTTTTGTAAGATGGATTTTGCTTCTCTTGAAAAGAGCTCAGTTCCTCTGCTGAACTTTATCCTGTTCAAAAATGCATTTTTTATTACACATATTTTAGGGGAGTTACTACTATTTCTAATACGTGACGTTATTTTTTCATATGTTTTTGCAGTGACTCCTGTATCAGTAAGTTAGCACTCCATGCACAAGGAATTCCTTTGAACATTATGTAGTAATATTTTATCGATCAATTCTGTATAGAACATATGCTAAAAGGAAGTCTGAAAAATCTATGTAATCAAAACAGTTTATTTTGGAACTTGTCTCTTGAGGATGTATTTGCCAGAATCTGGCTGTACCATTAGAGAGCAGCTTCACTGTGTTGTTCAAGTTGGCAGATGAAAATGTTCTCTTTTGATATTTTCATTTAGTTCCTTTGAAACCATGTAGATTCTCAGATTACCATCTGGTTTTTTGATTATAACCACTGAATGAACCCAAAAGGTTCCTTTATTTAACATATGATGCCATTTTCTCTTGTTTGGTTCAAAAACTATTCAGTCCAGCCTTTAATGGCAATAGTTTCTTTACAGCATGAGCCACAGAACTTGCATATTCTTGTAGTTGTGCAGAGTGTTCTGTGAACAAATGTCAAACCTTGTCAAATGCAAACTGTGGCCTCTGTTGCACAGTGGAGCTCTGGCGACTTGCACATATTTGAAATATTCCCATTTATTTTAAATGGTTTAATTGTAATAATGGTCTCTTTTTAAAATTAAATTTTAAATCTGCCCTTCCTTTCCAATCCCAAGATCTGACTGTTTTTTCCCAAGCAGTCTTTTGTATGTTCCTCATGATCGAATTTTCAATCTGTGTAACAGCTTAATCTTGTGATTGAGGTCACTGGACTCTGTGCTCAGCTACTCAGGGCATTACATCCAAAGTGTGCAATTTTATTGATTTCTTTAATATCATGTTAAGCTTTCAATCTGAACAAGTCTTCTTTTACCTTTGTTTGCTTTAAGCTATATTATTCCATAATAATGACGTATTTTAACTGGCTCAAGTTGAGATTTTATTTCACTGGAACCTTTTCTTTCGTCTGCAACGCTCACAATGTGTTATGTTTCTGACAGTGCTTTTATGGTACATTTAACTTTTATTACAAACACTGTAATAAAGTGTGGGGTTGCCTGTGAGTAATCTGCTTCTCTGTTTGACCCTACACCTGTCTTTTGTTCAGCTTTCACGTTCTCACTTTCCCAGGTTTCTACATTTGTTTGCTTTATTTTCAGCTTAGCATGTGGTAATAACCTCTACAGAGAAACTATCAGGTTTTGTTCCTTTGTCTGTGGGTAAATTGTAGATCTCGTACCAACTTCTAAGTACCATTGTCTTTTTTTGTGGTTGTTTTGTGTTTTCCCATGTTAACCACAACTGTAGGAATCTTTGATTGCAGAAGTCAATCTCAGCTTGCAAAACTTATTTTTTTATGAGGCATCCACTGTGCCTGCAGTTCTGAACTGCAAGCTGGGAATTTTGGCCCTGTGTCTATGATTTACAGTTTTGTGAAATACTTGCTCATGTTCCTCAGTAAAATTATGTTCTGTTATTTTGAAAAGCAGACATTTTTTCATTCTTTCTTTCCTTTTCAAGTATGTTAACTGAGCAATTGAACCAAATAATTTAAGGTAAAACTGGAAATAGAATCTGTGTCTTGGAGCACTGGAATGCTCTGCCCTCTTGGATGAGCGGGTAAATCTGCTGACTTAGATAGCTTGTTTATAATCACCGTCATAAATGATGTAAATGGGTCTTCGTTTGTAAGTGCAGGCCAGGAATCCTAATTGTTGGGTTTGTATTGCTCCTCCTACCTGACTCACTAGGGAAGGATATATTTGGGTTCCTCTTTAGAGACACGTTGAGATAAAGGACAGTGCTCCAACTCATTGTCTTCCATAAAGCAATGCATTAGGGATTGCTTGGTTTTTTCTTCTCTGTCTTAAAGGGCAATGACCATAAGCCGGAAAAACTTAGGCTTTTAAATTAGATTTTGTAGTCAGCTATCACTGCAATCATGATGCACACAAAAGCCTATGTGTTTTATATTTTGTCATTAATCTCTCATTTTGTCCTGCAATTGTACAGTTATAAAATTTGGAAGTGTGAATACTGGCACCCTTGCTGGTGTATACTGAATTCAGTTTCTGCTGTAAACTGTCAGTGCCAACCTACGTCAGGAGAATATGACCCCAGCATTTTCATTTTGGATTTCACAGGTATTTTGGTATAAATACAGTATGTTTTCTATAAAGTTATTCTATGTTTCACCTGAACATTCCGTGTAGTTTTGCACATGAGGTGATGAGCACACTGTGAACCTGGTGCAGTGGGGAACGAGCTGTGGCCACGCTTGAGGGCCTCCTTATTGTCCATTTGCCTGGACCTGTGGGGAATCCACCTGGGTCTGGCCACGCATCTCTGTATGGAGCTGCAGTGTGCAACAAACACCTCCTGAGTGAGTGGAAGCAGCCAGCCTGCTTTTGCATGCTTGCTGACTCTAGAGGTGGGACAGATGGAATTTTCTTTGCTGGGCCACACATGAGAGCCATGCTGCATTTGAAGTGATACAAATTGTCTGCACCCCGGTGCTGTAATTCACAGCCTGGGTAAATTGTTCACAGGTGGTGATGAGTTATAGTTGAGTTACTGTAATAGCTTGTTAAAGTACTCACATTGCTCACATTTACTCACAAAATTAATTTTATATAGATGAGGTATTGTAACTCAGTCTGAATGGAGAAAACATTCTTGAAATTATATGAAACCCCAAGTTTTCTTTGAATTCTTTTAAATGACCAGGTTAGGGAGAATATCTGTCTTTAATAACTTGAAAAAATTATTTCATGGTTCCAGTATCAACCAAGATTCCTTACTGAAGAAACATCCTACTTGGGCGTACTTGATGTCAGCAGAAATGTTACAGTGTGAGCATTTAGTAGAATGGGTAACACTGTGCTGGTGGATATTCCACAGCTTGCATCCTTCTGAAAGCTTCATATGGTAGTGAAGCATCCTTGAAGAATGGAATGGTAAGCTGTGTCTCTGGCTAGAAGGGGGCTGTGCAGAATTTAAAAGGGCATTCAGGAGGAAAAGTCTTTAAAGCAAAGGTTCTTTACTCCTTTTTGTCATATGGAGTGTAAAGAAATGGCTGCCTGCTCTAGATACAAAAGTGAAGACCAGGGCTTTGAAAATAGGTACAACTTCAAGTGATGTGAGCATGTAGGCTCTTCTACTCACAGGATTAAGGAATTACAGTCTATTGTGAAAATTAAATGTTTAAAAAACTCCTTTGGGCCATTTACTCTTGGACGTTAACCATGCTCCTCTTGTTTTCAAGACTATCTTTGCAATCAAGGGTGTTACTGATATTACAGGGGCTTCGGCTTTTAAAAGATATTTTGAGAAGCTTGGGAAGAAACTGAAAAGGAATCCTGTAATGATAGGGGTGGATGGACACAGTCTTTCTTCCTCCAGTCCAGATCTGTGCAGGGCTTGGAAAAAAAGGGTTAAAATACAGCAATCTGTCAGAAATGTGACTGTATTTAAGCTCCTGTAGCTACTAGTGCAACTGGCACTATTTTAAAAGAATGACAACTGGAGGGAAATATCAAGGCAAGAAAGCACATCTTCGCTCTTTCCAAAACTGAATGCATCTTCCTTCTGTACATGTGGTTAGCAGTGCTACAGTAAAAGGAAAGTTGTTGTAAAAACTCAAGGCAAGCCACTTTCTTCTTTCTGGAAGGAAATAAAAATTGTTAGTTATCACACTGGCACCAACTCTGTGGCTTCTATGGCTGTTAACAAGTCTAGCAGAGCATCTAGGGAAAGGAAAAGGATAGGGATTTGATTTTCTTTTTCCTGTCATTTTCTCTCCTAAGTGGATAATCTTAAATATTGACATCATCTGCAGCAGTTAATATATTTTAATATTTAATGTGGAAAATACTGTTATTCCAGGAATGACACCATACAAGTGGACTTCCACTTATCTGTAAGCAAGGGGTTGACCACAACCCTAAATTTACCTGTCCTAGAGGAAACCTTTTGTCAACTCTTCCTTTTGATTTCTTAGACCAACTCAAAGAGGTTAATATTTGGTATTGCACCTTCTACAGTTTGTATTTTGTTCATCAGAGTTAAAAAGGAAAGAACAGAGGATAATTTGAATTGTGCTTTAGCACGGATGCCCTGAGTTATAAATTTATTATATATATTTTTCCTTTGAAGCTCCTCTTGACGTTTTACATAAAGTACTGACCTGTTTTGGGAATTGTAACATGCACATCTGTGTACTAAGGGTGTCTAAAGGCAAGATAGCCAATTCCTTAGGGCAGAGGTGTCTCTCACAAGGATAGAGTAGAGGAGAAAAATAGATATTTTTCTTGGAGTGAGAGACTGGTTTCCATTTTTCATGTGTTGCAAATTCTTGTTTCCTTAAAATATTCTACTGAAGACTTTCCTCAAACTTGTGTTACCCTCTCCTTTGCCTTTCTGTCATGTATCTTGCTGCTATGCCTCTCTTTCTCTCTCTATTTCATTAGGGTCTAGAGGGATAAAAAAACCCGCTGTCTAGACTGGGAGTGCAGAGATAACTGACCTGATGGTGTTTGAGTCAACCCTGGAGATAAAAGTTCCCTTCAGGCTCAGGCGAAGCACCCTGAAGACAGAGTTTATTAGTTTGGGCACAATATGGGGCAACATTAGTCCTTGATATGAGCTGTTTGGTCAACCCTGTTGTTGATACTGCACAGGATGTAGTTGCTAGAGGGGATCCAGTAAAAATTGAAATCCTCTTCCTGATTCTTCATTGCAAAGCTCTGGATTCATTGCTCATGGTCACCTCTGTTGGCAGCTGCATTTACCTGGACCCCATCCTTGTCTTTTTTGCTTTTGTGTCACTGTAGAAATGTAGATTCATTGGTAGCCTCTTCATCACAAGTAAAACATGCAGGTTTCTTGTTGTTCAGCTCTCAAGCAGGTGTGTGATACATTGGCTTGTTATGTCGATATTGAGAACTTCAGAAAAACTTGTGTATTTTAAGTTTATATACAATGCATAGGTGACTGTTAGCAATTAAACTCTGCTTTTAACCAGCATAGTTATTTAATGCCTTTTATTATCTCTTCTCTTGCTCTTGGCCGTTATCAAAGACATGACAAGTTATGTCTCTACTGATGATACATCTGCTTTTTATTTTTCCTACTCTACTTGCTTTTCCACTGAGCTTACTGGCAGATATGAATCTGACTCCAGCACAGAATCATGAGCGGTCTGGATTTTCAGTACAAGGAGTTTTGGACTCAGCTTTTTATATCACTATTTTTGTGCAGTACAGTTTCTTCCAGTTGATATACAAGGGCAGTGTGTACTTAAATGCTGTTATACATGCTTTGATACAGAATTTTTTTTCCTTTATTTTTCTGTTAAGCATCATTTCTGTTGGTAGCAATATTTCCCCAAATAATAATTTAAAAAAAAATTCCACAAAATTCTCAACAGTTCTTTCCCATTTGAAACACATAATGCATGTCATAGAATCATGGAATC
Source organism: Callaeas wilsoni (assembly GCA_013398955.1). Classification (NCBI taxonomy): domain Eukaryota; kingdom Metazoa; phylum Chordata; class Aves; order Passeriformes; family Callaeidae; genus Callaeas; species Callaeas wilsoni. Next base: position 96,648 of record VWPU01012750.1, read on the forward strand.
ATAAAGTGGTGTGGATTGGAAGGGGACCATAAAGACCATCTAGTTCCAATCCCCCTACTGTAGGCAGGGATACCTTTAAGTAGACCAGGTTGCTCGGAGCCCCATCCAGCCTTTCCTGGAACACCTGCAGGGATGTGTCATCCACAGTTTCCCTAGGCAACCTGTTCCAGTGCCTCACCACCCTCACAGTAAAGAATATTTTCCTAATAATCTAAAACTGCTCTCAATTTAAATCCATTACCCCTTGTCCTGTCACTACGTGCCCTTGTAAACAGTTTTGACCCATCTTTCCTCTAAGTTCCCTTTAGGTACTGGAAGGCTGCAATTAGGTCACCCCAAAGCCTTCTCTTTTTCCAGGTTTAACAATCCCAGTTCTCCCAGCCTGGAGCTTGCGTGTGTGATGTTTTCTGTAGCTGGAGCAGGATGGCTTCATCCACAAGCTCCCTTTATTTGGCTGACCTGTGGTCTAAACTACAGCTGCCAAGTTCCCTTTGTTGCCTCTGTCTCTGATTTTTACCTCTGCTCATGGCTGTTCTTCAGAGACAGCTCCTCATGCTTAATCCCTGTTTGGATGTAGAGGGCAACCCCTCAGCCTGTCCTTCCCTTCCTGTCTCTGGTGTAAGAGCACCTCACTGGGCTGGGTCACCTTCCTAGAGGAACGCCTGTGGTGTACAAATAGTGTTGAATATGAATACATAAGACTATTTTCTGCTAGTGGACTGCAAAAATGGTTGTAATTTCTTAGCAGGGGGATCGGTTTCACTCTCACCTCCTTGAAATTATCCTCTTGCAGAAACATGTACATCTGGCAGTAGAAATAGATTCTATTATGCATCGACAAATAATGCAGCAAATTTTTCTGTATTGTCTTACCTGAACTTTCTTTGTATTGCACCAAAGGTATTGTAATTAAAGTTACAAGAAAGAAAGAGTTAGACTGTGATCTCCAGTGGTAAGTACAAAGGGAATATAAAAGTTGTTTCCTCACAGCATGCCATCCTTTGTAGGCAATAGAACAGGGGTTATTTGGAAAAAAAAGACCTCTTATACACATCATAACCCTGGATTTAAATATGTTGTGTGTGGGAGTGCGTAAGGACTGACTTCAAAGTCGTTGCATAGGTGACCTTAATTTGTGAACTGCATAATTTTTTGAGGATTTTTTATATTAACAGCATCCTTTTCTCCCTGCCCCTCCCCCATCTCACTCCCCACAAAAGTGAAACACTTCTAAATAAAACTTACATTTAGTTCTGTTGCATTAAAGGCATTGGTGCTTTTAATTTGTAATCCTATAGGGTACTAATCATTATTTTTGCAATTTGAAAGATAAAATGTTTCTTCTTTCCCCTCTTTTATTATGTTTATGTATATATTTTCAGATATGATTCTGGACCAGCAGGTGGGTTCTGGGCAGCTCAGTGAGGAAGTTCGTCACAGAGTGCATGAGGCATTGCTGAAACAGCATCACCATCAGAACCAGAAAAAGCTGAGCAACAGGATCCCAATTGTAAGATCCTTTGCTGATATTGGAAAGAAGCAGTCTGAGCCCCATTCCATGGATAAAAATGGTAATGCTTTATTTTGCATTTTGAGCCTTCAGTAACATCTGCCTGCTTGGTATTGCATGTGCTTTTTACCCACAGCTTAATAGCATGATTCTGCTCTGAAAAGCTAACCTGTAAAAATGGTACTTTTTGCATGAGAGTGACTCCTCTTATGCATTCAGAAGTATACCTGCTTAAATTTGAAATTTGGGTATCGTGCACAAATTCGGGGCTGGGCAGAGCTGTTCAAGGGAGTTTGCTGAGGTGTTGGAAGCTGTGCTAGTGTGCCACGCCATCCTGGGTAACTGCCACGGCACGTCGTTTCCTGTGCAGCTCAGCTTAGGTACACTTCAGGTGCTCTGTGCAGTCCCTCAGACGGAGCTTGAGTGTCTTTGCTCAGGGTTGTTCTGAACTGTGGACAGGCCCCATCAGTGCCAGGAAGGTGGTAGGACTATTTTTGACTTCTGTTGACTATCCAGGACCTATTTATTTAAAATGTAGGGGATTGTTGAAATAGCTTTTATGTCTACAACAGTATATGCATTAGCTGGGGTTCAACTGCTGCTTCAGATTTTATAGGTGAGTTTGAGGGGTTGAAAAATGAGGCAAACATTTCAAGATGACACTGTTGGAGAGATGTCACAAGAGCTGTACCTTGTTCTTTCAGAAAATCTCTTTTGGGAAAATCAGGATAATGCAAATGAGAAGTGTCTGCAGAATTTCTAAAGTAAAATATTGGCATAACTTTTTTTGTTTTTCTTGCTTTTACAGAAGACCTTACAAGCTGTATTAGTGTTGCAGGTCATCATAATGAAAGATCATTTATTATTGCCTCTTCCTTATTTGCATAAAAAAAGGTCTGTGTTATGAAATTTGCAGCCAAATTCTGCAAATACTTTTCGGTTAACTCTTATTCCAGAAATCACCTTAACTGTAGGGAAGTCTCGGTCCCTTCTGCTGTCACTCTGTCTCAGAGCCCTACTGAGCTCCCCTATCACCGTAGGAAGTGGGGAGTGAGGAAACAGCCGTAGCACACGGAAGGTCAGGACTGCCAGAGGAATCTGTGTGCTCTGAGGAACAGGACAGAAGGGCAGAGAGTAGTTGTGTGGCTGATCTGGAAAGATGGGGCTGTCGATACAAAGATTAACTTGATTTCAAGGAAGAAGCTTTTGTTTCAATCATTGCCATATGAAGTTTTAAGAGATCTAAATCTAATTGCTTCCCTGGGGAAGATTCTTAGACCTAAAAGGCAACATATAATTTCATCTGATGAGGATATTAAATCGAAACAATAATTGCATCAAAGCGTCATTTTAAGAGTAAGGAAAAAGATAATATTTACTAAGATGTGTGTAATTATGCATATGGATGCACGAGAGTAAATCTAAGTAGGATGATTGTCCATCCTTTTTAAGGCAACTTTCTTGTTGATTTATACAGGTCTTGCTGATGACTTTAAACAAATATTCAGGAAACACTAGAGAAAGTTAATGATATAATGATCCTGTTCCTCAATTTCCACAGGATGTAAGATGGCAGCTTGCATTCCATTAAGCTTTTTGCACTAGATCTTATATAAGAAGTAGGCATTAGTTGCCTTAAAAAGAACCCTCAGGGCAAGCTGTGAAATTATCATGAGCTCAGTTTCGATAACTTTCTGTGTCTGTTAGTGGAACTGATGCAGTAATTCACTCCAGAAACATCTTGCTTTTGCCCAAGTTTCTTCTGGCAAACTTCCTAGCTCTTCCTAAATTCCCCCCCCCCCCCCCAAAAAAAAAAATTCTCATCAGGGTAGCATCTATCTCCATATTAAACACACTAATTTTATATGCTGAGTGGTTCAGTGATTTTCTAAGTAGGGAGACATATTCTTACAGTTTTTCGTTTGTCTGCCCTATTTTGCAAGATGAAAAAATGCTGAATGCACGGTTCATGTGCTTATGTAGAAATGTCTGAGTACTCTGACCTCGGTTAAAAAAAATCTCTTAGTCACTTTTATTGTGATAATTTGAATTAAATGCACTAATAGACAGAAATTATGTATGTATGTAAAAAAACAGAATAACCGATAAAGATTCAATAATTTTAGGGATGCTTATGTGATAACATATCAAATTTCTATCTAAATTACGGTGAGAAGTTCTAAGCATGAACTTTTTGGACAGAGATGTTTTTTAATCAGTTTGAAGCACTGCTCTTCTACTTGCATCCTTTAAGTGCTAATGTGCATTTGGCAGTCTCCTGCATTTGACCTCTTCAAAATTGATGATGGCCCTGTGATAAAACAAGGATTTGTTTATTAGAAGTTTTTCTCTTATCATCCATTGCCCTGTTACATTAAAAAGTCTGAATCTTATTTTCTTGCCTGAACTGCATTTCAATTAGTATAAGCTTTAGAAAGGGAAAATCTAGTCTAAATTTTTTGTTTTAAAAGGAACTAGAATTTTTTCCCTTTTCAAGACAACTGCAAATAAGCAGCTCAAGGATCTGAGTGGCAGCTATTGCCTGAGTACTTCAGGATTTAAAAAGTGGGAAAAGGAAGAATTCTGGAGAGTCGCCTAGTTTGAAGTACACTAACTGTACCTCTTCTGGCATTCTCTTAGTTATTTCCTCACCCTGTGTAACTTGCAGGTGTACGTGGTGTGTAAATTATGCAGGAACCTGCACTGAAATGCTCAGCTGTCAGGAACTCTGCTGTTCTTAGAAGCTTGACCAGGGGTAGCAGTGAGATTTCTGATTGTTTGCTCTGCCAGTGCCTCATGACCCAAATGCTGGAGTTCAGCTACAGTGTTGTGCTCACTCAGCTATGTTTCTTTTTAGATTGCCATGGAGTGTCTGTACAAGCTACTCATAGTAATATAAAAATGAGTTGTTAAAATATAATTTTGAATCATGTAAAAGCAAAAGATAAATATGCGTAAAAGAAAGAAAAATTAAGGGATATAAACAACATATATTATTGTTCAAGAGTGTGCTGTAAGATACATCTTGTTTCCTGGGGACAAACTGGTGAAATGCATTCAAGGCATCATTTTAATCTACTTATTCCCATTTGTTCACAAACATTGTGTAGAGTGCATAAAGGTAATATGTTTCTTATATTGCCATCAGTAGCAGTATTTTTCTCTCCTTTTAATAAAAAGAAGGAATCAAAATATTGTTGCTTTTCCTTTCTGGATGATGAGCTTAATTCCTAGAAAACTGTGGGGAGAGAAACAGATCATCTCAGCTACTACTGGTGAACTTATGGCCCAGTTCACCCCCATCAGAGACAGGAGTTTTCATAAAGAGCACATGCCAGGAGCTTTAGAAGGGCCACTTGTTTGTTCCTGCTGAAATGACAGGAGAACTTGGACACATTTTCTGCACAAAAGGAAGTTCTTGCTTTGGTTAAATTTGGGGTTAGTGTTAGACAGCTGAGCTGGAAACAATCCTCAGCAGTCTGTTGATTGTAAAATTGGTGATTCAGAGCCCTAAGTCCCTGATACGTGGGTTATGTGGTACAGCTGAGGATCCAAAACCCCCTTCTTTGTCCAAGTTCTTGACAATAGTAGGTTATCAATGTGTCAATTTTCAGATGTTCAGGAGTAAAGTCTGAAAGTGAATACATAAATTAATTCAATATATGTCAGCACCACTGACAGGCCATTGTGATATCTTTGCTGGAAGATAGTTGTACATATGTTCTCCCTCCATTTTTCTTTGTTTATGAGTCTGTCAGACCATCTAATTAATTTGCTTTGTATTTAGTAGTATTATCTTTTGTTTACAATGGCTTTTCTTCACATCCTCTGCAGGGCTAAGATGTCAGGGTGCTATGGATTTACCATGCATTTTTAATGCTGCCATGCTGTGTTTAACTTTCACTTTTCATTAGGCATCAAAAGTGTGAGAATTAAAAGCCTGCTTTTGATGTTCCAATAAAAAACGACAGTCAAATTTGGCATAAGAGCAGGAAAAATTATTTTTTTTTAATAGGCTAATTTGACACCAAATACCCAAAATAGAGGGTGGCAAGTAATTTTAGCATAAATACTGTAAGAGACAGGTAAAAATATGATTACTTTTCTTTGGTAAATCATCTTTAGAAAGTTTGCTTTATAAAGCAATTTAACCGATTTTTTTTTTAATTGAGATAAGTAGGTTTGACACTGATACCTCAGAGCTGTGTTCGTAAATTCCTATGACATGGTCGAAGAAGCCAAAGACAACTGAAAATATATGACACCTCTCTATTGCTAGAGGAATACTAAAATAATTTCATAAGCATCTCGCCTTTTATAAAAGGGGTTCTGAAATTCAGAGTTTAAGCAGGTGTGGCATTAAAAAAACCAAACTGATTCTATGAAAATGTAATTAGGAAAAGAAGTTTTCATCATATAAACATTTAGAGGTTTTGACTGGCTATTTCACTTTTAGTCTAGGGGATGTGTATGTTTTATATGTATATATATAAAATGAAATCTAACAGACCTTATACTGATTAAAGTCCAAGAGGAAGGAACTTGAGAGAGGAGTATGGCAGGCTATTACTTGTATTTTCATGCACCTTGCTGAAGTGTTCTTTACTCACAATAACATGATCCTCTGCCTATTTTCCATTCCATACTTATGCAATTTATAACAGCTTCTTCTCCCCTGACATCAGAGCAGGAACATTATTAGTGTAAAAACTGGGTTACACCACACATCACGTCTGATTCTGAGAAATTCTGAAATTCCAAACAGAGGTTTATTGTATTCCAAAGAGCTTGAAGAAAGCAATAGCATATTAAATTTGGGATCTTTGGAGTTAATAGCATGAGCTACTGAAACTGTTCATTTTGACATGTTCTTTTTTAAGCCTTTTTCCAGTTATTTCAATTAGTATGATGGGCTGGTTTGGACTTCATTGCTTTGTGGCAGTATGAGCACAAGCAGAGGAATTGGAGCCTATGCTTGTCCTAATTTAGGATAGCATCCTTTAGTATCCTGGAAAGTCGAAATTCCCAGTTATGTTATGGTGTTAGTTACATTCTTCAGTTTCCCAGTCTCTTGTAAAGATCAGTTCAAAGGTTTGTGCTGTAACTTGGCGCGAGCTTGCAGCACTGAATCTCCTGTGTCAATAATATCGTGTGGAGAAAGGTGGACATTACCTGGAGCCACATGGAAAGGGTGGGGAGGCATTCCTAAGTACATGACCATGCACTTTCATTTTGGGAGTAAGCCAGAACCAATGCCATTGATATGCTCACAAGTTTTCTGAAGTATTGGATCTGGCTCAGGCGAATTACTTCGGCTTACCTTGAAGAGAAGGCAAACTCAAAGACAGTTTAATCTACCTTAAATTAGGTAATGCTGTTTATTGTTTTAGATTCTTCTCAAATGTATGTTAATCAGATTGTATTTTCCACAGGTTTATATACTACTAAAATAGAACTTGTATTTATGAACATTTTCATCTTATATTTATTCTTTCTCCACATTTCCTTGTACCCATGATAAAATGTGTAATCCGTATGTATACAACTGTATCATTCATCTTTGTGTTTCTTTATTTTGCTCTGTCTTTGTTGTGTCTGTCTCTAACAGGCTCATCTCATCTCTGTATCTTCCTCATCTCCTATCCTTTGGGTTCTGTAAACTCCCTGAAGGTTCAGAGGTAGTATAAACACCTATTCTTGCTTGGGCTTCAGAACATTTCAAATGTACACCCATGTCTTCATCTCAATTTCTTGTCAGCATGCAACTTCTTGCTATAGTGATTTAAAAAAATACCTCAGGCCTTTGTCCACAGCTGTGGCACACTTAAGAGAAGTTTTTGAGGAACTTGCTGTTTTGCTGGGGGGACAGTGCCATTTCTTTATAAGTTCATTTTCTTACATCAATTTATAAAATTGCAAATCACAGCATTTTAGTTTGCACTGCATGACTTCATGTGAATTATGCTTGAGATATTTAGGCCTAGCATTAGAAAAACAGCTAAAGTGACTTCTTCCTCATCCCCTTAAATTGTATATCATTAGTGAACGCCAAATATCCTTGTAGTTACGGCGATACGATGGGAGTGACATGATTCCTCACCAATTAAAAATGTTGTTCATCAAGAGACCTAAAGGCACACATACAATTCAGCCTGCAGAGATGCTGTCATTGCTCTGTTTTATTAGAATTTAATCATATACTAAAGAAAACTTACTGTTTTTCAATCTTTGAGTTTTGATCTGGACAGTGTTGTCCATTTAGATTTGGAAAATTGGTGGCTAGTTGCAGTGAAAAGTCTGAAGATTGAAGAAGTTTGAAAATCAGGATTTTTTTTTTAATGGGAAGAAATATGTATGGTTTAGAAAAATAAGCAACTTCTTTTCTGTTTTAGTTTCCTTTGATGTGTTGGTTGCATCCAGTTTGTTTCCATTAACTGTGATTTGTATCTGACTACATTGTTCCGCGTTTTTGTCATTGACGTACTAGAGACATCTTGGATTTTGATTATAACCGCAATGAACATAGCTAAATGTCCTGAGTTCTACATTTTAGGGAGGAAAAATATGTTACATGTGACATTAATTTACTGGGATTAAATTTTTAAAAATTTGCCAGGACTGTCTCAAAAATGCCAAACTGTATCTGCAAATGCAAACTTCTATTTCTGTAACAAATGTGGACCTTATTTTGATTTATAAGTGGCTTGACTTTGCATGAAAGAGTAGTTTTTTGTGTGAATTCTTGCTCTAGTCAAAGCTCTGGAAATTTCACATTATATGAAAAAGACACTTTTTATATATGACAATTTTTTAAAACATAATTTTAAAACTGTGCTGATATTGGCTTTTTATTACGTTGAAGAGCTGTTACACCAAGTATAGTTTGGTTTTATTTGCTATGTATTAAGTTTCTTTGTATGTACCCTGGTTATTTCAATTATACCACATTGTGCATTTGATACTTAAAAACGTCTGAATGGCTCCTGATTAATTCTCAAAGAATGCAGCTCTTCACGTGCTTTATCTACGTGGACTGCAGGATAAATCGAGACTTCAGATTTATAATGACTCAAAGTATTACGTTGCACTCTTGAAAAATAAAATTCTGTATTTACCCCATTCAACGTGTAAATAACTATTTTGCTTGGAGTGCTGAAATGGAGCTGGTGAGGAGAGGACAGGAAAGTGGGATGATGAGGCTGTTGCTGCTCTTATTCCCTCTTGTAGGGAGTTGATGGTTTATGCCTTCACCATTCTTAGCAGCCCAAACCCCGTATTTTCAGCTCAAACAAAAGAAGTAATAAACCGTGACAGATGTTTAAAATCTGGCTAGAATTTGGGGTTACTTTGGTGGCTTGTTTTTTGTGAAAAGAGATTACCTGTTGTCTCTACCTTGTGTCTTCGATTGTTACTCAATACAGTAAAAAACCCAAACTTGTTGTTCCATGATCCAGAAAGCTGTCTTGAGTTGTAGAGCTATTTAAACATGTCTTTCTGCCTCAAGGTAAAACTTGTGTTCTTTCAGATTACTCCAGCATATGGGTAAATCAAAGTTTGAGGTCTTCTGTTGGCACAGAAAAAGAACATATGCTATTCTTAAAAACTTCACATACTTACTGGTAGTGGCTTTTATTTCCTTATATGTATATCTTTACATATTTTTCTCCTAAAAGAAAAGTGGACACAATGTTTAAAAGTCCTCTGGACTGTTATGCTAATTGCTTTTGACACCTCCAATTATGATGTTAAAACTTCGGTATTTAAACAGGTGGTCCATGCTTTGACTCCTTTGTTGGTCAATATTTTTTTTTTTTGGCAGATATCTCTGCTTTCATATTCTTGAATTTTTGGGTCCAGAAAAGAAAGTGTAAATGCCTAATTAGCAACAGAAAGATAATGAACTACTATTTCTCTTACTTTCCTGTAACATATTTATAATGTAATATGTATATTAGTATGAGTAATTATTACAACTATTTCCCTTTTCATAGATCTTAGGGCATAGAGGAGTGTGTAAAAGGAAAAAATGAAGAGTCAGCGGGTTTTACATTACTAGATTTTAGGTTTTTTGAGAGTAACTTAGGACAGAAACTTTCCCTGAGCACTTTATGCCTTCTCCATTTGAATAAGTGGAAGCGGTTTTTTTGTCACAGTAATAAAACCTCCAAAATAGAACAGAAATACAATTTATATATTTTTTATATTAATTATTTTTAATAGCTGTAATACCACAGGCTGATTCCTTTAAAAATAATTCAAGGACTGCTAAATAAACAATACAGAAGAAGAATACAAAGTGAAGTAGTGCATTGGAATACACAGTGTAAAGATGATGGTGTAACAATGATGGAACTCTTTTTCCTTCAGTTCTAATTAAAAAAGACAAATTGAATGACTGTTTATAAATATCTTGTATATGTAATAATTTCTGGCTTCTGTTTTGCATAAGTTGTCTCCTCTGAAATTTAGGAATTCATAGCCTTTTTTAATATGAATTCCTTTATTTTACATTAATATCTGGCTTTCTAAAATCAATCCTATATTTTTGTCATAGGTAAATTCTAATCCTGACTTTATTTTTATTCTACTGGCTTAGATTAACATGCTTGTCATGTCTGTTTGCCATTCTCTGTTTATTTCACTGTAGAGCTGAACAAAAGCCCTGATTTCTGTTCTTATTTTGATCTGTCCTTGTCCTGAATCAGAGAGAAAAATGGAAATACTTGCAGTTTAAAGATAGATACATTTAATAATAAGATTTCTAGCAATATATTTTTAAACATTCTGTTACTGCACTACCTAATCGAAGTGCAATATCTCTGTCTGTGCTGCCGGGATGCAGCACAGGTCTAAAACCTGTTTTGCGTCATGGGAGATTTGTCTAATGGAAAATGAGATGTTGATTTTCATGAAAACCAGCGTTTTCCTTGAGCAAGTGTTTCAACTGGGAATTCATGGCCAGACGTAGCCAGGGATACTGTACCGCTCGGCGCTGACAGAAACAGGATACTTCAGCATTTTGGCAGTGGCTGGGGCGCTCCTGCAAGTGCCCGCTCCCGTTCCGGCTGGATCCAGCGAAGCGCTCGGTGTCCTGGCTGCGGCCGAGGACGTGCCTGCGCGGCAGGTGCGAGTCACAGCGGCTGGGGGGCCGCGCCGAGGCCGTCGGAACTGCCCCGACAGCGCGCCTAGCTTAGGACTTTCTCACTGTCTTCATCTTCAAATATCGTGAACATATGGTCTTTGTTACTGTGCAAGTTTAGGTTGATTTTCACCAGAACCAATGTTTTCACATCATCGTTTCTCAGTCATATGAAAGACTTTATTCGCTATGGAAACAAATATATGCTGGGCACGAGATGCTGACTCTGGGCCAGTTGGACTCTGTAGTTATTCCCGGGTATGTGTTAGGGCAGTAAGAGATAGTTGGCTCATGTATTTGGTACTTTCTCTTGTACTTTCTTGTGGTGCTCGGAGCTGTGTGTGGCTCCTGACATGCCGGAGAGGGAGAAGGAGTGAAGGCAGGCAGGGCATGGCCTGTGCCCCGTGGGCTTCGTGTGCTGCCCTTCTGCCGGCACCACGCCCTCGGTGTGTGCACGGTGGGCTCTGGCCGTGCGCAGAGGCAGTGTTGGCATTAAGGAAAGTATGCTTTATATGACATAGACTTGTTACTTGACTCAGGCTTTTTTTTCTTTTTGAGCTTTTGTTGGCAAAATTTCATTGGTCAAAAGACTTGCTCTTTGTTTCCACAAGACTGAGGTGTGTTTAAACACTTCTCATCTTGAGATATTTTTGAAAGTTCTTTAAAATATTTTACTAAATCCTCAATGGAATTTTTTGAAAACGTGTTTGCGGAAACATTTGTTTTATACATGTCCATAATCACTTTTCAATACTGAGCTTATAAATCAGTTGATTTCCAGTATATTTATTTTTATAGCAGTCCGTTTTTGTGTTGTTTTTTGTAGTTGTTATAATCAGGACATTCTTATACACATGAGTAACTTTGTAAAAATTCATAATCCTGTTTAAGTCAATGAAGATTACTTTTGTAGACAGATATTGCCCAAAATTGGCAGCTCCTCAAATTATTTACAAAAGCTATGTGAAGGCAGGACTTTCCCCAAATGTAATATCTTAAGAATCATATACTTTAATTGGTATAGAAAGTTTGTCTTCTAATACCCAACAGTATCTTTTACATTTTCTAAATTACCTTCTTGCATTCCTAACTGCACGATGAATATTCTGTCTTTTGAGAATGTGCTATTCTAACTTTTAATTAACATGCCATGTTTAGGTGCATCATATATCTATGATATGAAATGTATGCAGATCTCTAATAATGTGTCATTAGATGTTGCTTTATTTATAGAACTGTTAGTATTCTGTAATAATGATACTTTTTTTAGCAGGTCAGGTTGTTTCCCCACAGGCTACTCCAGCCTGTATTGAAAACAAAAATGATGTGAGCAGAGAAAACAGCACTGTTGACTTTAGCAAGGTAAGTGTTCACTGATGGTGAAGAGAGCTTCCTGACTACCAAACAGATATTTAAAATTAAATAAAATGAATCCATGCGAGTCAGGAAAAGCTGTAAAGTGTAGATTTTACTTTAGCATTGAAGTTTTGTGTGCACTGCAGTAGTTTCTGTATGACAAAACAGAATCTTACATTTTCTTTCCAAATTATATGTAACAGGAAATCACAGTTTAGGAACACTGATAAATTTAATATCATAGGTGTATATTTGTAGGGAAATTTTACAAATTAGCAGAAAATTATCTAAGTAGGAAAGTAATTCAGAATCCCTATAATTCACATTTACCTCAGATTTTTACTTTCTGCAAGAAGGGATGCATGAATGCAAACTATGCTTTTTATAACCTGAACTCGTGGATTCCAGATGTCTCAAACAGAATGTGTTTCTGTAAACCTATAGCTTAATTCTTCTGGCAAGCCAAGATATTTCAGTACACTTTACAAAAGATGTTAACTGTTCAGTAGTGGAGATTGCAATGACAGTTCAATGTTAGATAGCAAAGAAAAGCAAACAGCTTCTCAGCTTTAATGTGGAGGAGAATCCTAATTTGTTTAAGAAGTCTGTATGTACCTAAGGCAGTCACAATGGATACAGATGAGAGGCCTGACAGGAATAAATTACTTCAGCTGACACATTAATGCAACAAAGGTTGAGTAAGTGAAGAAAGGTGATTTAAACCAAAATTGTGAAGAACAGCACTTTGAGTCTGTTGAATTTTAATGTTAGTGCAGCTGAGCTAAAAGTAGAGTTATGTGATTGCTCCATCTGGTGCCAGACTTATTTCCTAGCAGCAGTAGCTATTTGCATCATTTGAATTTTTGACTGAACATTCCAGACTAGGAATCGTACATGGCCGAAATAAGAGGGGAAACAGATCTTTCTGTCAAAGACAGTGAGAAAAAAGGAGGTTGGCTGGGAATGTATTATGAACCACATTTCGATAGAGGCTGCGAGAACATCTATAAACAGTGGCAGGTCATTAAAAATTGAATGTTAATCCTTTAAACATATTTCAAACTAAAATTATAATGCTTTAAAAAGTCAGGTATAATACTGGTTTCATGATATTTATATTAAAGTCTTAGGTAAAACTAACTGTTTTTGCAAGTGTTCTAATATCAAGATGTAAAATTTGTAAAGAATATAAAATATAAAGTTGTCTATTAAAAATTAAGCTATGCAGAAGTGAAGGGAATGACATAAGTTTCAGTAGTGCTTTTCTAGAATATTTCTCTAGTTGCTTTGAGTGTTGTAGGATCCAAATCCCTGTCAGTTGTGTAACTGCAATTCTGTTTGTATTAAAGAAGAATGGGAATTGCATTATTTGATCCTTCACTCATTATTTTTGTAGTGCTGCAGCTTTGCTGATCAAAAGAGCTCTTCCCATTTAAACTAACTGGGAGAAATCAACATTTCATCTTTTCCTAACCTCAACAGTGATGGATACCAACAATGATGTCAGGAATATGAAAGGAACAACTTTATTTAGGAGGAATGAAATAACAGTAGAGGATTGTAATCTAATACCTTTCTTTTTGACTGACTTTAAATAGACCCATTTATCCTTTTGAAGATGCATAAGTGCAGTTTCCCCTTGAAATGTGCTGTTGCAATAACTCCCAACGGTTATAATTGGAATTATATGCACAGACTGAGAGGAAAGTAGAGCAGTACACTAATTTTCTCTTGAGTATTGTGATTTCTTGCTCTAATTTTGTTCCAGATATTAATTTCATTTATCTTCTACAAAAAAAGCACCTTTGACTACCTCACATATTCTCTCCTTGCTAATCTGTCTCCCTTGGGCTACCTCTAATATTCCAAATTTGCAGTTGATTCAAAAAGCGGACTTAATCTGGGTGCAGTATTGAGATTGTGTTGATTGTATTGGTAACTATCTATGAAAAATGTGAGACAGGCACTGAAAGCTGTCTTGAGTGATACTTCAGTAGCACGGAGAGAGGGGTGGTTTGTGCTGTTTGTAAATGTGTCACTCCTCTTCCTCTGCTGCCACCAGCAGGACTTGGTGTTCTCAGGGTGCTGTGGAGGTGATCTGTCACAGCACCACTCTGCCCCCATCTGAGGAGAACGGGAGTGATGGTTTAAGAACTGCATCTGGCTCGTTCCTACTTTTTATGCCAAAGACTGAAGGGGACCTTAATTGTCCTGAAACACAAAATGTTTAAAGAGACTGTACCCACATCCCTTCTCATGGCAGCATTCCTGTGCTCTACATGGAAGACTGTTTCTGAATCAAACCTCTGTCCCACACTGACAGAGTTTGGTCTTTCAAATACCATGTGAAGCAGCTGACTTGTTTTGAATGCTGGTTGACCCTGCTTATAAATAAATTTGATTAATATGTTTTACTAAGAAGGGATGTTGGGTATTTTGTTTGTCTTCGTGTCAGTTTATGTTTGGTTTCAGGGTAGATGTCCACCACTCTTCAGTCTTTGAGTTACCCTGGAGGGACATGGCCTCTGCATTAGTTATTTAGTTTTATATTTAATTGGAGCTTGCTGGGACTATTTAGTGTTAGGTCAGGAATGTGACTCAGGTTAGGATGCAGATTAAGATGCACATCAGGTCTCTCCAGCTAAAGACCTTCTGGGATAAGAGATGTACTATGGATAGGTTAGATGAACATTCAAAATATGTAGCCTCTGCCACTGCCATAAATTCACTCCAGGACCACCCCCACTCTCATTATGCAGTGAAAGCCACACCTGGGGTTTGGGTGTGTTTGCTCAGTTTGCTCCTCTGCCAGCTACTTCCCTTTTAATGGGGCTCTCTTTGCTACCTAACCAGTATTAGACAGTATGAGAATCTCAAGCTGATAAATAGTACAGGAGATATCTGGAAATACTTTCTGGTAGACAGGAGATAGAATGTTTATTTCAAATTTGAATCTTGTGACCTGTAGGTTAGAGGACTTCAATGTCACAACTGTAGCATATTGTATATGTGACATTAATTATTAAATGTTAAATGCATTTAAATATTAAATCCATCCATTCACAAGGTAAACTCAGCAAAAAATACACATTTCTACATGTGTGAAAGACTGCTTTCTTCCTCTCAATTGCAAATAACCTGTGACACCAAAATTAGGTGCAGACTGAACCTTAGTTATGTATTTAATCCTGAGGAGTTATTTTGTGATTTGAGTGGAGAACAGAATTTACCTCACTTTTTCAATTTGCCTTGAAAAAGTACCTGGTCTCCTACCTTCCAGGTTCTTGTTTAACTTTGTGAGGTGTTTAGTCATCTTTGTAGCTTAAGGGAAGCATTAGATATCTTTGTGATCTCAGCAAACCAAGATTTCATTACACAGGCAACTGTGTTATAGCTGAATTATGATTTAGTGCCAGAGCCATTTGCAAGAAAACAATTTTCTAAATATTACCAAAAACTATGCAAACTAGTACTGACAGATGGCTGTAAGATAGACATTAAAATGGTCCACTTTAACAGTTTATATTGGATTTGGTTGCTGTTGTTGTGTTTAGATTAATAAAAGGAAAGCAAATGACAAAATTCATGCATTTTGAAATGTAGACAATACTGGTGCATAATTAAATCAAACATACATTATATAGTTTATTACTCCATGTTAGTCTTTGTTACAGAGTGAAGTCTAGAGTCATACATTCCTACACAAATACCTTGAGCTTATTATAGCAATGTCATGATGAAGCTGTGTCTCTGTTTTTCTATCGTCCTGCAAAAGTCAACGTCACTGCGTAAAATTCCAAAGTTCTTGTTCTGCTTTGTTCTTTCACTTTTCTTTTGTGACAGTCAATGCTCATGATAGCTTATTTTCTGTTACTTTCAGCAGAAGGGCAACTGTCTTCTGTTAAATCTGAAAATTGCATCTCAGAGTAGAAAAAGGAAAATTGTGTGTAGTGGAATGTAGTGCTCTTCTCGGTGAGAACACAACAACTATGAGCTATGAATTAATGATTTCCAGAATTGTTAATTACAGAAAAATAAGGTGTCTTAATTTCTTCTACTGTTATGGTTGTTATCAAGTATTGATGCTGTTATGAATATAGATAAAAAGCATTGTGAAGAAATTAATCCTATATTATTAAAAATATTTTAAATTTGATTTGTTGTCTTTATAAATTAATTCTGCAGTGTATTTTTTCCAAGGAAAAAAATCAGTCAAATAATTAATGTTTAGTTTTTTGATTTAGAGAAACATTTTTATTAAAAAAAATATTCAACAGACAAGAACAGTGGAACTGCATAACTGAAATAGCTAAGGTTATGGTGCAGTGACCAGAAAGTGTCTGTCAACAAAGCAAGGGGAAAAAAAAAATCCCTGTGAGTAACTTTTAGGTTGTAATTTAATATACTTTTCCCAGGTTGACCTACACTTCATGAAGAAGATACCACCCGGAGCCGAAGCATCAAACATCCTAGTTGGGGAACTCGAGTTCCTGGACCGTGCCGTTGTGGCTTTTGTTAGGTTGTCCCCTGCAGTGCTGCTTACAGGACTGGCAGAAGTTCCAATTCCAACCAGGTACAGTTGGGCTGGCTTTGCTTTGTGTTTTCCTGAGCGCCTTGTGCAGACAGGGTGTGTAACCCTCAGCTTTGCCATTTCCTGAGGGAGGAGGTTGGTTTGCTCTTGAACAGACATCTCAGCCTTCCACTCGCCCTGTAAATGATGTGTGGGTATATTCAGACATGTGCTGGTTTCTGAGTACTTCGCAGATGTAGCAATGTAGGTTATAACACACAGTTTATCCTATACAAACTGGTATTACTCCAGATGACATACGAAGGTGAAATCTTCAAGCTTCATAGAATATTTCATCTGGAACTGAAACTACTTGTGTGATACTGCATAATTATGTACAGAACTGAAAAAAAAAGAAGACGGAATTGAGAAAAGGCAAAAAGCAAACAATGTGATTTGGTTGACTAGGGATAGTGAGTGAATGGATGGAGAATATGCTGCAAATATGTTCTTCAAAAAGTTTGCACTTCAAAAATTTACTTTGCATGGTAGGAAATGTGACTTTTAACTATAAATTTTTGTTAGATTAATTTTTTCCACGCTGAAACTTTTTCTGATGAAGTACTTTGATTCTGAAAACAAATTATGAGGAATTAAAAAAAAAGTCTAAAATTGACCTTGGGATAGATCTGTGGTTACATTGTGTCCTGCTGGGGTCAATTCAGATCAAAACTCCAAGGTGATTCTCCTATAACTGTATTCACTGACTTAATTATTATTACAGTATCCCTTTCTTCTTTTTTTTTTTTTTAATTTGTGCATGTATTTGTTCACATATCCTGTCTCTCTTTCCCCTTCCCTCTTTTAGTTTCTATAAAAGTAGAATTCCAACAGTAGGCAGTAGTGTATTCCAGTTATTTGTGACACTCAGAATACTCATATATGACACTCGTATAGGAAATGCAATGCCGAGACTCAGATCCTTGCTTCTAACCAGATAAACCGTAACATTTTCTTTGAATTGTGCTTTGTAGTTACTTTGGATATGACTTTTTTTGATGCTTTCTCATTTTTGCCTCTGTGTAAGGAACATTGAGGGACTGAACTGGCTCTGGAAAAAGCCTTTCCTTGTAACCTCCCCCAAATTCCCACAAGGAAAAAAAAACCCACCAAAGGGAGAATAACAGATTTCTTGATTTTTGGACAAAATATAAATAAATAATTACAAATTAGGACAATTAAGAACTTCTGCAAAAATGTGTATATAAAAAAATTTTAGTAGTATATGTCAAAGTATTGTCTTTTGTATTTTAGCAAAACTGAGAATTTTAGTTATTTCATTTGAACCAATCCTCTGTATTTTATAGAACTTTACTTGCCTACAGCCTCAAGTAGAGACTGTCGAGCCCTAATAGGAGTAAAAATGATTTGAAAATTATTTTTATTTGGGTTAATTTAACTTCTCAAATTGCAATAATTTATGTAACCATAACCATTCTGTTGAATTAACAGAATTAAATAAATTAATGTGTTCTGTACATAGATTATAATTGCATATAATTGCATACATTTATTATGTAAGTTAAGGTTTGTTATGTAAGGAGGTTTTGGTAGTCTCAATCAAGACTGACTGTTAGGCTTATGATATATTTTTGGAAGCTATTTTCACATTTTTTTTTTAAGCAGAGCTTCATGTTTAAATGCATGTGTGAGGATCTTGAAGGAGATTATATATAGTGTTTATCCGAGAGATTCTTCTAGTCCACATTTTAGATACATATTTCTGTAATATTTATATTAATTTCAACTATTGTTTACAATTTTTCCAATTTACCTTTTATTTGCAGATTTTTGTTTATTCTTCTTGGACCACTGGGTAAAGGCCAACAATACCATGAGATTGGAAGATCAATTGCAACACTAATGACAGATGAGGTATTTTTTTCATGGCTCAGTTTTGTACTAACTGAAGAGGTGTAATAGGGAATCTCCAGTCCTTCCGATGAAATGTGGCTAATCATTCTGGTGATGACAAAGAGCATTCCAGTTCATTTCACGATCCTGTGGCAGCCCAGATTATGCTGCTGTAAGGAGATAACAAAATGAGACACAGTGTTCACAAGCGAAGATATCTTCACCAGTAAGATTCCATTTTACACAGTTGCTTTCCAGTGGATTTGTGTTTAAGCTGTAAAATCTCTAGATTATTTAGCAGCCATAAGGATGTTTTTCTGTAGCAGCTGGAACCTCTATGAGAACTATGTACCAGAAACTATCTTCAGTTGAAGCTGAGGTTGTTTGTTTAGCGGGAACTTTACAAAGCGTGTTCTATTTCAGAGAAGAGAGGCTATTGTGAAAAACTTGAGAGAGAGTTCCTTTTTCCATCTCTTTTTCCTCCCACACACACTTCTCAAATTTTCACAGGTATTCCATGATGTTGCTTACAAAGCAAAAGACCGCAATGACTTGGTGTCTGGAATTGATGAGTTTCTTGATCAGGTTACTGTTCTCCCTCCTGGAGAGTGGGACCCAACAATTCGAATAGAACCACCTAAAAATGTTCCCTCTCAGGTTTGTACAGTGTAAAATTCAGACACTTTTAAAAGTTGTGATGAATTTTTATTATGTAGATTTAAGTCTCATTAATTTAGCATTTATCAGAGTCACTGTCTTTTGCATGCTCTTTTTATTTTTCAGTTATTTTCTTTAAGAGAACCCTTGACTTGCAAGCATACGATGTAGTGATGACATTTGGTTTAGTTCAGTACTAGGTTGCTCCTGAATAAATACAGGCAGTTGTATCTAAAGATACTAAATTCAGGGATAAGTGGTCATAAGCAGCCTTGATTATTCCAAATAGCCATGGTTTGCTTCTGTTCTAAGCTTATTGCAAGAATTGATCAAGGCTTGCTACTCTTTAAAATGTTTTCTGATATAAGATTTTTTGTGATCAATTCTTGAAATTTCACAGAATCACAATTCTTTTTACTATTAACTGTCTGCTAATAGAACTCCTCTACAGCTTATGAAGAGGTTATGTTGATGAATCTTAAAATAAAATTTTTCTGTTTAAGCTTTTAACTTTCAGAGCATGTTTTTTATTTTTTTTCTACTAAAATTATGTTTTGGTGCCAAGACCCATGAGAAATATTTTTTCCTTCTGGTAGGAGAAGCGTAAGATCCCAGGAGTGCCAAATGGAACTGCAGCCCATGGGGAAGCAGAACATCCTGGGGGACACTCTGGACCAGAACTGCAACGCACTGGAAAGTTAGTGAAAACATATTCAAAATCTTGAGTGTTCAAAGTCCTGTTCAAAAGGGTCTGGTTCTCTCTCAGAAATGTCTTGACACGTGATTTCTTTCAGGCATTTGTCCTGATTTGCATGTGCCACGTAGCTGAAGAGGACAATACATGCTAGTTTGCAGAGAGCAGGAGAGGGCAAGAGGGTTTAAGTTTTCTCATTGAATTTATTGCAAGCTCCTTTCTCTAGTATTTACAAAGGCCAGACCTCTCTTAAACTTGATTAATGCTCCTTGGTTTTGTACAGCGTGAAGGAAAACTTGGTATAGTATTGTGCCATATACTATGGATGCTTACAGCTGTTTTGTAGTTGAAGTTTCCTGGTTGTGCAGCTCTAGCATTTCTTTTTTACCTCAGTAAGCCGTGATATGTCCTGGTGTAATGAGGCTGTGGTTACCCTGGTGGCTGCAATACGCATCAGAGTGAAGAATTTGCCCCAAGGAATACTTATTTTCTCTCATCTCATATGCTGTGGTGTAAGTGCATCAGCTGTCAGTGGCTGCCTTAGTGCAGTGTGGTTGGGCAATAGATGTTTCTTATACTTTTCTGCCTCCTGATATTTAAATATTGCTCCTACCTGCGTGAAGCTAAAGATTCAGCGGCAGTGTGTGTGTACAGTGGGGCAGGGGAGATGATGGCCAGTCTGGCTGGAAGTTTTTCTCTCACCAGAGAACCTGCTAATTGACAGCTTGAAGGATTGTTTTAATATTTAGGAGGTAGTAGCACTACACCTTCTTCTTTACCTCAGCAGCATCTGATACATTGTGTGCCTGTGAGGAAAAGAGCATTGTGGGGTTATTTGCTTCAGCTGTATGGTATCTTGTAAGGGAGCGTCTGTTCCTAAATATTTGATTATACTTGACATAGTGTAAATGACAAAATATGACAGTTCTTGTCCTTGAAAAATGGTAGCATATATTCATTTCTATCATCAAGTGTAGTTAGGAACAGGTTCTCAAATAAGGAATGCGAAGCTCTATATATAAATGTGTGGGCAAATAGGCACTGTGATACCTCTCTGATTAAACAAACGTAAAGAATTATTTCATGTAATAAATAGTTTGATTTAGTGCATGGGAGCAAGCAACTCTTCAGAACTTTTGGGTCTGGATGATTAGATGAAGAATTTATAAGAGACATGGAAACTAGTTTGTTTTAAAACCACAAAAATTTCCTGGTTGAAGTTACAAAGACAGGCTTCCTATAAGCTTATTTTTCTATGAAGGGTGAAAGGTAAGAGTATGTATCATTTGATCAAGGAACAGTATTCCACCTTAATTAATTTGAGCTCTTCTCTGTTTCCTTTAGATTTTTTGGAGGATTAATTTTAGATATCAAAAGAAAAGCTCCCTTCTTCTGGAGTGACTTCAGGGATGCTCTCAGTCTGCAGTGTCTGGCATCATTTTTGTTTCTCTACTGTGCTTGCATGTCTCCCGTCATCACATTTGGTGGTCTGCTGGGAGAAGCAACTGAAGGTCGTATAGTATGTGTTAAATCTGAACTTTTAAAACAAACTTACATTCCTAGTTTTGTAGTTAGTATTTCCTTACTGTTGCATGAATCACCTTTATATATTGGTGTTTCAATGTTTAGAAGGCTACAGATTAAGACATTGCAAAAAGAACCTGTTTGAAAATTTATGGACACTTCTCTCTTTATCATATTCAGAGTGCAATAGAATCGCTGTTTGGAGCATCCATGACTGGAATTGCCTACTCTCTTTTTGGTGGACAGCCTCTCACCATACTTGGCAGCACAGGACCAGTTTTAGTGTTTGAGAAGATCTTATTCAAATTTTGCAAGTAAGTGAAGATCATGATATTCATCATCCTTCATTTGTTGTTAGGTAAAAGTAGAGATACCTATCCTGAAGTTGACATCCTAAGCGGTGCACTACAAAATAAATTGTTGCCTTTATCATGTTGCAGAGTCCAAAATTTATGCAGTGAATTGGTAATGCAGAAAGGTTAATTTTCTTAGATTTTGGGCTTTTGTTTGTTTTAAGCTCTCCTTTCTCCCGTCCCCCTTCCCTCAGCTATTTTGAAGGGAATGACAGCTTCAGGATGTCTGTGGGATTTTTTTTTGGTTTGATCATTCTCTACTCTGAGACAATACATTTAAATCAGTAACTCACAAGGTGTTACCTCTCAGCAAGCAAGTGCATGCAGTAGAAGTGGTGCCCTCGTTCAATAGTCACTAACATGGCCCATGCCATTCCCTCACCTGGGCAGAGGGGCTGAAGTGTCGTGCTAGAAGAGCCACATCCAGGCTGATGAGCTGTCCTTGAGGTGTCTCTGCCACAGTGTGGGTAAAAATTACGTCTCCCTCTTGGAAGCCATCATGCTTCTCTGCTATCCTGTCTGCATTTCTGCCTCCTTGCTGTGATGGGGACTTCTGTAGCAGGATCTCCTGCACCACACAGAGAAGGAAACCCCGCTCAGCACTCAGATTTTCTCGCACCTTCAGACAGACGTTTCAGTTTGCTGTGATAGTGTCACACGGTGTGTTTGGAGCTCTATTATCATATGCAGTAAGCTTACAGAATTTTGATGGAAGTTGTTATAGCTACTCTTTCACAGCTTAAAAAGAAATTGACAGGTGTTGGCTGTTCACAAAGCAGGAAATGGGATTAAGAGTGAGTGGACCTTATACACTTCATGTGTGTGACTACTCTCAAAGCTGCTCATGTGATCACTCTCATAGAGATAGAGCTCTTTGTGTCCTGTTCTTTGGGAGAAGAGCTCTGGTCAGGAGGTGACTTGATAGGATCGTCTGTTCACAGTAAGTACATAATTTCTGATTCAGACTGTCCCCAAAAAGGAAATTTTGGAGCTGCCTTGTCTCCATTCACTGTGGCTGGACAAAAGGTTAAGTGTGTTTAATTTTTTTCTTCTTTTTAGAGAGTATGGGTTATCGTACCTTTCTCTGAGAGCCAGCATTGGGCTGTGGACTGCAATCCTGTGCATCATCCTTGTTGCAACTGATGCAAGCTCCCTAGTCTGCTACATTACCCGGTTTACTGAAGAAGCTTTTGCTTCTCTTATCTGCATCATTTTCATTTATGAGGCCTTAGAGAAGCTGTTTCATCTCAGTGAGACGTATCCAATCAACATGCATAATAATTTGGAGCTGCTGACAAAGTACTCGTAAGTAAGATTTCTTCTGTTAAACTGTTAGGGTTTTTTTTCCCATAGATTGTTTTCTCTGCAAGGAGCACAGCAGGAAAAGTTTCCAGTAGTTGCAACGTGTGGAAGCTATTCAGTCATTATACTGTCTTATGGAAGTCGTAGTTACTGGGGGGATGTGTTACAAGCAGGGCACATTTACTTAAAATGAGTAAAAAATATATTTCCAGACTTGAAGTTTGGAATAGCTTCAATTAATTCAACTTGGAAATCCTAGAATTAAAAATAGGACTTAAAGGGACCTCGGTTTTAGGTCTCTATTCATTTTTATTTAATGAGACTTAACTCATGGTCTCTTCCTGTAACCTTGTAGTGATGATTTATAATCTTTCAATGGCAACAGGATGTTCAGGTAATGTTTGTATATCATATTTATCTTGTTTTGTTTTCTTTTGTTTTTCCCCCAAATTGAAATATTCACCTTTCTAAAAGGTTTAAAGTTGATGTACCTCCTTTATTTTAACCTCTCTGGCATTTAAGGTATGAGATTAATCCACTAGAGCTGAAGTGGATTTGGAATTGTTAGATGCATCTCAGTAGCTCATAATCAATTTGTTCTTAATACAAAGATTTTTTTAATCTAACTCAATTTAAACAGCTTTACTTTGTTGTGAAGTCTAGACAGGTACTAATCTACTTTGGGAATAAAAAAGTGAATTGCTTTTCTCAATATTGTTTCATTGAGAAGTAAAGCCTCATAGACCTGTTTCTGTGATATGAGAATAAAAATGTTCCAGTAAAGGACAAGATCCTAGTCTGTCCCGAGGCCAGTTAGCTTGGTCACATCAGTAAATAAAATGTCATTAAAAAGCATTTTCAATGAAAATCCCTCTCCAGAAATGTCTTTATTATTTCACTGAACCTGTTTGAACCCTCTGCATGAGCTGGGTGGGGCCCTAAAGCAACAGTGCTTGAACAGTGCCACATCTTCTGTTCACTGGAAAAACAGGAGTGTCTCAACCAAATGTCTCATTTGCATTTTAAGCTGGGAAAAACAGAACACAGCAACAGAGAAAACATTTGAGCTTTGTGTATATAATCACTAGAAAAGTAGTTAGCAAATCCTGAATCTGAATGTACATTATATACCTTAATACACAGAACAAGTTAAATTAGAGAAACTATAGTTCTGCCATGACATACTGCTGAAAATATTATTCCTCTCCAACAGTTTAATCAGTAGACAAAGGAATATTAATTTGAAGAGAAAGCAATAGACTATGCATGCAGTTGAGGTTATATCATCTTATTTAACTTTACTCACCTTCTATGAAGTAGGTATTTTATCATGAAGACCTTCATATAGCACAGTCTTTGTGGACTTTTTTCTTTTCCTTTATCATTTCAAAGTAGTTGTCTCAAAGGAAGCGACAACATGATGTCCTCCTATTGTTTTGAAAATCAGATATTGAAATGTTATACAAAGACAAAAAATTATTCAGAAACATTTATCAGGTAGAGCTGAGATGTTAAAATATGTAATGGAAAGCATAAAAACAAGTAGAAATATGGCTTCCTGGGTAGCTGTATTCGTGGTTAGCTGAATCCCATAATACTGCTAGAGATTTCAGAGAAGTGAGTTGAACAGTCCTGCTTGTAGGGGTACAGTCATAGTTATGTCTATATTTTGTGAAAATGTTTTCTCATTATAATCCTTGTGTTTACAAATAAATGTTGTTGGTTTTAGTTAGAATGCCATTCAATAATCAGAATCTCAAACTGGTTTTTGAAGAGTGGTGTTTTATTTCTGCCTGCTGTTGGTAACTGAGCAATGAATGTAAAATGTGCAGAGCACACAGAATGGTACAAGAGCAGCCTTTGTTATCCTCCAGTTACACCTATTGACCTCTCCTGCCCCGCAGTGTTGGAATACCAGCACAACAGTTTTAGATTTTTCAAACACAACTCCTGAGGGATGTTTGGAAGAAAGATTTCACCACTGCCTGGTGTTTTCAAACAAGTACAGCAAAATTATTTGATATCACTAATACCAAGCTTACTTGATTACAGTATTTTCATAGTTATTTGAGTTTATTATTTCATACCTACATTTTCAGTTATTCTTTCATTCTGTGTAGATAGTATAAATAGATTGCCTTTTAAACTCTTGTATTACATCTCACATTTGGGACTTATACTGTATCTTTTACTTGCAGCAATATCCTGTTTAATATCAATCATATCCATAGCAACTGACCCCACTAACAGCAAAATGCCTAGCTATAGACATATAGGTCTTATGGAATGGGAATCACTTTTTTTTAACTTTAAAACTGATTGTTAGAAATGGCAGTGTATTGACAATCAATGCATGCTGATTATCTTGTAAGAGCATATCTGCTGCTATCCAAGGATCTGTGCTCTGAACACAGCAAAAGGGTAATTCCAGCCTCTTCTGCTCTCTCCATTCCCTTCTGTTTCATCTGAATTTTTCTTAGTTATTCAGAACCAGTCCCAAAAGATTGGGTGAACTGAAAGATGGGCTCAGTTGCAACAGCTCTACATCAGCTGCCCGGTGCTTTCACAGCAGACTTGATGCAACCTGAACTCCGTGGCTTGCTGTGCAAATGTGCACATATTGGTCTTACTCTGTCCGGATACCGCGGCCTTGCGCCCAGAGATGTCACAATTGTCATCCCCACGGGATCATCACAAGACGTTTCAAGTGCCCTCAGTCCCTGCTCAAATGTCTGTACACGACTCCATTCTGGAAAGACAAGAAACTAAAAGATGGATAAGCATAGAAGTTTGCTTAAAATAAAAATCTCTCTTTTGTGTTATGCAACACTTCTGTGTACTTGAAGCTGAGAAATACTGATTTCACAAGGAATTAGAAGCTTTTCCTGCAGCATCTGATTTCAGTCCTTCTACTTGTAGTTTAAATGGGTAACAAACTTGGGCTGAAACTGGTCCTCTCCTTAAAGGACTAGCATACTCTGTTACAGAAGCTAATTAGTATCTGCTGTTTTGCTAATTAAAACAGCTGTTTGCATTTTCCTCTTTGGGGATTTTAAAGACAAGTTTTTAATTGTTAGTAAAGCCTTGGCAGGTCTTTAATTAGCCATGGGTGATCTTCAAAAGGTTGAGCAACTCATTTCTCTTTGAATGCTCAACCAAAGCTTATGTAAAACTTTATCTTGGATCTGCAATTCTATGCTAGAAAACTCAGGTTATACTGTAAAATTTCTGTGTTTTTGGTTGCCCGCTCAAAAAGTTGATGATAAATTGGTCAGAACACTGTATATATTTGAAATTTTCAGAATATGCTGTGGCCCAGCCATCCTCTTCTCCCATGGGCTTTCTGAGGATGCTCTGATATCCACAAGTAGTCGATCTACATGCCAGAACTGTTCCTTTGCCCTGGTGAAGACATGAGTCTGACGCAGGAAAAGTCAATGGCATTCTGTCAGTGCTCTCTTTGGAGTACTAGAAAGACAAAGAAAATAGTAATTTTAAATGGTTGGTATTTCAACCAGATTGAAACTGTATTTCAAGTAAGAAAGAAAGCCCATTCTGTATTTTTAGTGGTTTTGAATTCTGTTACAAACAGTCTCTGTTGCAGGAATTTGATGTAAGAGACTGCACTGCATGCATCTCTTACATCTGAAAGTACAGGAGTAATTACTAATATATGCTATAATATGCCTTAGAAGACTATAGGAAAAACATTCAGAACAGCTGGGATTGTTTTATATTTTAATTTTTAATCAAGTGCACCCAAATATTTGAAAATTGACTGAAAGTCCTAAAAGTTTTCTTTAAAAATTGCATTTAGCATTTTACCATTTTAAGTAGAAGTTAGGTTTTGAGTTTGTTACAAAATTCTACCTCAAAAAGACAAAAATATCTTGTTGCATGATCTAATTAATGTAAAACAAGACATGATGCACTTTTTGCTAATTTTAAAAATTTTATTTTTTATGCTGTGTTTAAATATTACCCCTAATCTTTACATGATCTACTTGCAGGCAAATCCATTCAGCATTTATATGTAACATTTTCTTAAAACACAATATTTTTGATATGGATGATGAAGAATAAGGCATTTAAGAGATAAATCAAAGGAAGGAAAAAGACAACCTAATTTTCAGTGTGGTACTGTGCTGTATTTTTTTATTTTTAAACGGCCTTGTTTTGAAGGAATTTGAATAGAGTAGCTACATTGTTTATTAAATTAAATACACATACTTTTTGATCAGAGCTTTGTTTTCTATTTTTTTTATGTGACCTTTTTGTATTTGTCATGCCATTAGCATTTGTAGGTTGGCATAGCAACTCTCTTATTTCTGCACTCTCCTCCTCCTGTTTTTTTCCTACTCTGGTAGCAAATATATCTCCAGTTAGTGAATCCTGTCTGGAACACTGATGCCCATCAGTTTTAATTTGTATATTAAATATTAGAATGTTATTTTTGCTAGGAAAGGAGAACTCCATATTGGAGTGGATAAAACCCACTGTTTTAAAAAGGAAAACAGAATAAGCATTGTGGATGAAATGATTGTAATTTAGAAAGCAATCCAGTATTCTTTAAAATACAAGCATTTTAAGATAGTTATCTTAGAATCCAGAAGTTCAGTTATTTCTTAGGGTGAGGTTGCTTAGATCTTTATACACCTTTTTAGTATATAAAGGAATTTTATATACATTTTTGGTTTTTATTAATTCTTTTTTCAAAGTGATGAATTCATGTTGTTTTAATAATTCTTTACCAGAAGTTACTCAATTATTAACAGATTACATTGAATAATTTTAAAGTGATTTCTTGGCATAGTAATATGCATATTGCAATCTGTCTTGGTATTGACATGCACTTAAGCATTAGGAGTAGAAAATCCCACTCTGATGTAATTAGGGAGCCAAGATCATGTCAATCTCGGTATCATTTCAGGCTATAGAAACCATTGCTTCTAGAAGCATTGTGAAGATTAGTTTTGTGCATACCACTGTTTGCACAGGCAAGTTTTAAGTCTTCCATTATCTATATAAATTAATCTAAATACATCATTATTGGATGCAAATTAGGTTGATTTATACCCTGTATCCCTTAAGCTGCAGGTGGGATGAGAAGAGTCAGTGATGATAAGAACAGAATTGCTCGTTATGGTCCCAGGCGTGTAATTGAATTCCAATTCCTGTAATGATTTCTTTGCAGTTAGATATGAATATAGATTTTCTGTTCCCCTTCTTTATAGTTTTTTTCCTACAGTTAAGTAACTGTGCCATATCCTGTGTGTCCTTCCCTAAGAACATTCCCTCTTCTTCCGAGAACCCTGCAAGTGCAATCACTTGAGTTTAGCTGCTGGTTCCCTTTTGCTTCTTGACAAACCTTGGAATCTAGATATTCTTTTTCTTTATTCTATTTATTCTAGGACTTCTCTGTGCCTGCCCAACCCAGCTGATTTGTTTGTGTCTTTCCCCCTCATTTGAACCCAGAGAGTGTCCATCTTGCTTTATTCTTTCCTACTACTCGGATGAGTATTTCCTCCACTTTGGAAATAGATCTTGCTAAGCAATTCTCCACAGCATTCAGTTTGTAGTTGATAGCTGGTCTACACAATGCCTTCAAAATCTAGGAAGGCTTACATAAAATCCTTGGGTGGTTTTGTTACAGCACCTTTGTGTGTATTGATGCACTACACCTGAACAGCTGAAACTCAAGCTGGCCATATAGCATTGTAAGGTATTGCAGTAATTATTTCTGTACCAGCATCACACTGAACCTCTTCTCCTCAAGTGTATGCGCTCTTAACTTTGGAAGCAGGGTGAAGTGACATGCTAGAAATATTTCACAGTGAAAGGTTTCAGATGAATTGTCGATGTCCCACAGAGTTACACTGCTTTTCTGCATGGGTATGTGTATGAAACTGTGTATGGCAGTTACATACCATAGTGCTGCTGCAAATGCATGGACTGCATACTGCACCAGATAGCCAATAAAGACCAGCCTTCGAGGTTAACAAAGCTACAATGGGATTATAAATCTGTTTTCTAGACTTTCCCCTTTATAAAGCACCATTCTCCTCCTGATGTGCTATCCAAAGGAGCCTGATTCTTCGAGATTTCGTCAGTCTAACATCAGTTCCCATCCTCAGATTTATCTTTTTTCCTGTCTCTCTGTGAAACTATTGTGCTGCTGAGTGCATTTCTCACTCAGGCTTTTCTATTTTCTTCCTGAAAACTAAACTCTACAGACTTGCAACCTTAGAGAATGTGTGTGGATGCCTACTGATGTTCGTGACTGTCAGAGATGGACTACATAACTTAATGGTCATAATTCAGGATGGCAGATCTCATAAATAAATGAAGAAAAAAATCTTGTCTTGCCATGACAGCTGTGCTGTGAAAGGGTTTCATGATACCGAGAATAGAACTTAACTGACAAGTCCATTTTCCATCACTATTAATTATTTTGTTTCCAGTCTTTTCTCCACTGAGACTTTGATTTAGTTGGTATGAATGTTGGCACGAGAAGGAATATGGTAAATATAATGCCAGGGATATATAGGTATTGTAGGTATGAGACAGCAGAGAAGACATCATTTATGATGCTGTTCTTGTCCTCTTCCCATAGTAATTGTTAGACAAACAGAAGGATTCTGTGAATGCCCATAATTCACATGAAAACGATGTATTTGGAGAAAACCTAAACATGCATAGCATTCTGCTTTTAATATACTTTGGCCTTTTAAATGCAACATAAAGAATACCTACACATATACCTTACTTTAAAAACAAACTAGTGATGTTATCTTCCATTTCATACTGTCATCTTCCTATGTCTCTGTTATGTGACCAGTGCACAGCACACTCAGAGCATCCTCTGTGCTCGGGGAAAACCTTCCTACTCATATTACCAAATATGTGCTCTGATATTCAATGAGACATATTGTTTAAACAAGCACATTTTGCAACTTATTTGTCATACTTGCCTGTAGTTTTTGAAGTATTATAAATATTCATATTGAGCAAATCTCATTCTCAGGCTATCTTAAGGGAGCCAGAAAGGCATTTTTCCCTTCTAGGAAGGGGAAATGGTATATTGACTAATCAGGAAGAAGCTGCAGTTGCATCTTTTATAGATCAGATCCTTATCTAGTATAAATAGGTGTAGCTTGCAATATGTAAATGCTGGAAAGAGATCCAAACCAGTGCCTTTTGAATTGTATGAAATTGTCAATAGTAAGTGCCTCCTAGTCTTGAAAACAGCCTACTGAAAAATGGCAACTGCTGAGGGATGAATGGTCATGGGGCTTTCAAGGGGAGCTG
Source organism: Callaeas wilsoni (assembly GCA_013398955.1). Taxonomy (NCBI): domain Eukaryota; kingdom Metazoa; phylum Chordata; class Aves; order Passeriformes; family Callaeidae; genus Callaeas; species Callaeas wilsoni. The sequence continues at coordinate 126,915 of VWPU01012750.1, forward strand.
CACCATTTAAGTGTTTTCTTTACTCACAAAAACACTGTCTGAGGCTCTTTTTTGAAGCTGGACTGGCACCATGCTGCATTAAAGTCTGTGTGGGGAGCAGAGCGTGTATGACAGAGTAAAGAGAAGAAAATGGTGAAGAAGCAACCTGAAGAGTCAGGGGTAAGAGGACTAGACTATTGTAAGGACTAGACTGAGGTTAATTTTAATTGAATAAATAAATGTAGGTAATAAGTTTCTTGTTTTGCAGTGAACAGAAAATTAAAGTCAGGATGAAAGTGGTTTTAGTACAGAACCTTTCACCTGACTAGTTGTTGAGCAGCCATGATATTTATGTTTTATTGCTGATCTACAAAGGAAGGGAAAAATATTCCCCAGCTTGACATATAAAGTGACAGGCTTTTAATTTGCCATTATTCTCTTTCCCATAGTCCAAAGAAAGAGGGACCATACATTTTCGGTGCTATTAAGGATAGTAATAACTGTTTGTTTTGTGGAACAAAGAACAGTGCTAGTTGTCTGAGATTTCCTGAAGTTGCTGTTGTCAGATCCTAGCTCTGTTCTCTGAGAACAGGACAGGTTGTCGATGTTGCATGTAGTGAAGTTAGGATGGCTGCCTCCAGATAACAAAATGAACAAAACTGAGACTTACAAACCAAAACCTAAAACCACTAAGAATTTGTGGGGAGTTTGGGAGGACAAAGAAGGGAAATGAGGAGTGACCTTGTACTGCCTAAACTGTTACAGTTGGATTGGTGCTGAAGATTTAGCTGAAATTTTGATCCCCCTATAAAAGGGAGAGAGATGCAGGCTCCAGGGGTTACCCATTTGTCACGCAGTCCTAAAATTTCTAATTTCTAATCTACCTTTGTTCTCCATTCTGATTTGCCAGAGATTTCTTGAGCACTTTGGAAGGTGTAAAGGCAATAAAGACTCCTTGCTCTGGTTATTGTTTCTAGCTATTGTTTCTAATGACAGGCACAGTTGTTATTCTTTGTTACTTTCCTTCCCATTTTGTCAGTTCTAATCTTGCAACAGTTCTGAGTTGTCTGAAGACCGTCTTGTCTGAAATAGTTTATTTATCTACTTCAGATTTATAATCCACTTTTTATTAGGCTGTACTAGATTTTTAAATACCATAAAAACAAGCAAGCTCCACTAATATCTGTCTAGCTGCAAGATATGAACATTTTAAATACAGGTAGGGACCTGTGACTGGTTATCTCGTGCCATTTTAGATCTCTCAGCCTCCATCTGCTTTGAAAACAAAGGTATGAGTCACCATAGACCCTCTTATATGTGCCAACTCATCATGGGTGTCACAGATACCACGGAGTATCACCCATGTTTAAACAGCTGAATTGCTACCAGGAGATCAGAATGCCTTGCAGTATCCAAAAGTGTAAAGATAAAAAATGAATTATTTCTGTCATCAGTGTGATGAAATGGGTGTGTTGAAATTGGCAGCGAGAGTGCCCCTCCCATAGTGACACCTATGCTTTTGCTACCACAACCAGTGTCAGATTCTTCCCTGCCCGGATTCTAGCCACAATGAAGGAGAATCAAAAGAATCTTTCTGAATCTTTTAGCATAAGGAAGATGATTGCTGACTGATCACTCAAAGACACCAGAGTGCATTGCTAAGTTGGTACCGTATTTAAAGCTGAGTATGTTGCTTACAAAATAGAGGTGTTTGTATCGTCTATTACTCATTTGGTAATAGCATAAACTCCACACAGATCCCTTGTCATGGGCAAGTGCTCAGCACTTTAAACGACTTTACAAGAATGTAAGAGCATTCGAACCCCCAAGAGGAAATAAATTTTTGCTTATTCCAGCCTTCTGAGTAATATTTTATCAGGAAAATAGAGGGATGTGTTAGTGTTAACTATTCAGCATATTTTACTTTTTCCTCCCAGAACTTCTCAAAGTAAAAATGACAATGAAAGAGACTAAAATATTAAAAACATTAAAGTAGGAAGCATTATTTCATTAATGTGAGATTCTCCTTGCAGGTCAGTTATGTTGGGAAATAGTTATCATTGAAGCAATTACATCTGTTACGAAATGACACATTTTGGTAGATAATGTTTTTATGTTTTGGCACTGAATGGTACCTTCGTTTGTGTTTTCTGGGATGGACAGGGAGTGTTTTACTATCTCACAGTTCTATAATGTTAAGCAATTAGTGGGATGCTGGAAGACAGTAATACCATGATACAATCTCACATCAAAATGTCAGTGTTGCCAAAACACATACAATATTGAAAGCAATGTAATGTTATATATATCAAAACACTGAGATCATTGTTTGAATGGTCTTCTGAGTAGAAACAGGATCCAATCTCTACAGTTAGGGCCTAGTTCTGCTCCCATTCAGTGACAACAGCAGTGTGCAGGGTGATTTTGGTCTGCGTGGGTGTAGTTTGAACGAGTGACTTATTTGCTGATGATCGGTCTGCCATTGTTAAATGGCTGTGAAACTTGGTAAAGACCAGACTGGAATGCTGTGCAGGAGGAAAGTGATATTGCTATAGAAATAAACAGGCGATTTCATCCGAAGGCGAATTACCCGAGCTGTGTTAAACTATAGCTTCAACTGTCACGTTTCTGAGGAAATAGAAATTTTGGCTCCTCTAACCTTTAAATGTAATTTTGCAATTTGCAGCAAGTGTAGCTGTACCATGTAGTGCTGGCGACAGGCACAGCCTTCCCTTCTAGTGAGGAAGTGACTGAGTGATCAGCCCATGCCAGCCTGGCCCGCTGTAATCAAAGCCCAGTGGGCCATCGCCCGGCGTCTGGCCAGCCTGCGATCGGCGATGGACACCAGGGCCAGGAGCTCTTGTGCTCACAGAAACAGCAGTAACCTGACACAGCCACCTCTGTATTGTTGCATGAGCATCCAATACTCCCTTGCGATATATGACGTAGCCGTACCGTTGGCTTTCTTCTGCTACTGTAGCTCACTAGTAGTGATGTGCTTCATCGAACCCATTTTGTAATACTTTGAACTACGCATTGGACACGCGTTCATCCTGCACTTAGGGCCTGATCCAAAGCATATTAAATATGTTTGAAAGATCCAGTCAAGGACTTTTGGCTCAGGCCCTCTACTTCTCTGAATGCAGTTGCTTTTTTTTTTTTTTTGCTTTTTGTTCATGGGCTGTAAGGGTTTTCGCTTTCTTTTGTAAATAGCTGCATTTAAAATAAAAGCAAGGAATTGCACCAAGACAACCTGCATCTTTCCCTATCTATATATTAAATGCAGCTGTTGTCACATGTATAGTATTGTAATTGAAATAAAATGTCAGTGTTGTGTCCTCATGATGTAGATGGTAGAATTTCTTATATAGAAAATGATACAAATCTAGATGAGTATTGTAATTTTGTGGGAAGATAAACAGCCACATGGAAAATAGATGACGTAGGTGAGTGAATAAACTGATACTCTGCTACAGCTGTAATGTAATTTATGCTCAGTGGCTCTGCACACGATAGTCAGATGTTATCCTGTCCCCAGCTACTCCTGAAAACTTTATCAGAGAGTACACAATTTATTTAAAGTCATCATAAGCACATTAAAATACTAGCAGAATAGATGGTGCTGTAGAGTATTAAAGTAGGATTAATTTAAAGTGTATTGCAAAGCGCACTTGACATCTTGGATCTTACAGAGTATCCTGGATATTTTGAAGGCTTTGTCAAAGAAAAAACCTCCCACAGTTGCTTCAGAGGCTTAAAAGCTTAAAAGACTTAATTTTGATTTTAAATTACCTATTTGCAGTATTGTCCTCCCACACTGCCTCGTCACATTTTGCGTGTTAAAATATACAATTTAAAATGAAAAGTGTGCTTTTACAGCAGCTGTGGGGAAAGGAAAAACAAGGGACCCAGAGTTCAGAGAGCCTTTGGTGCTGGTGATCCTGACACTCAGAGCCCTGCCACTGACTGGGTAGTTGGGCAGTTTTGCATGCAAAGGCACTTCTCCATCTGAGAAAGAAAGAGGATACAGAGAGTTTGTTATGTGAGAAATGGTTCAGCGTGGAACTGTACATAACATCTAATGTCCATGTAGAGAAGTGTTAGGCATAAGAGGGTGGAACAGCACTGGCACATTCTCAGTATTACAAACTGTGCTCAGAAGTATCAATAGACAAGGAAGAAAAGAGGTGGTAAAACTTGATGTGATCAGTGGTTTGAATATGTCACGTTACGTACTATATATGCATATGCACCTCACAGCAAATTGTACTCTAGTAATAGCACTAGCTACTGAACTACAAACTGCTTCAAAGCATGCCTTTACTGAATTCGTTTGAACTAAAATTATCTGTCAATGTAGAGCATAATTTCAGTGTATCAAAATTGATAATTTAGATTAATATCTGATATATCTTTTATTATTAAGGAAAAAAAATTGTCTTTTCAGATGCAATTGTGTGGAACCAGAACATCCTAGCAATAAAACCTTACAATACTGGCAGGACTACAATATATCTGCATCTGACGTGCCATGGGGGAACCTAACTGTGTCAGTAAGTAAATTTTGGAACTTAATAAATAAAGGCATAGGCATAGATAATTTTTTCCATCTTACTGCTGTAAATATATGGAAAAACCTCAATTTTTTCTGCTTTTATTTGTTCAAATAAATAATAAAATATACTTTACAAAAATTAACATGGACTTTATAGCATTATCTCCTTTTGTAAGCTTTTTGTAGCCTCTGATTGTACACGTTAAAGCAAGCGTGTGCATTTTATGCCCTGCTTTGGAACCTTCTTGACACACTAGCACAAGAGCTTGGCTGAGATTAAGTCAAACATGTCAAATGACAATGAATTTGTCCTGAATTCTGCCAGATGGCAAAACCAAAGTTCCCTTGTGTAGAAAGAATCAGAAGCATTTATTTCCCCTAAAACACTCTTGCAATTTTTCAGGCTATAAAAAAGAGGACGGGGAGAAATTTTGTGACATTTTCTATGCAGTGACCACATTTTTTTTTACTTAAGTTCTGTAACTTTTTTTCCTGAGGGAGGAAGGGGGATAAAGCTACAGTTTAGCGGGGCTTTTGTGAATGTGTAACTAGTTTCTAAGCAGTACACTTTCCTATGTTTAAAAGATTTATATAATTCAAGTTTGCCTTCTTCAAAGAGACATTTACAGATTGATTAAAGTGTTGTGTTGAGATTGGGCCACTACGTTTCCTTGCAAACAGATCATTTCATTACACAGTCAAAGAGAATTGAGTGCAAAAGACACTAGACTGAAGAGATAGCTGAATTAACCAAATCGTAGGCATAATCAAATGGAACACTTAAAAGCCAATCCAGTGGACTGTCTCCAGAAGATACTGTTCTTTTTTTTTTTTTTTTTTTTTTTCCCCAAAGGCAGGAATGCAGAAGAGCTCATGTTAAGTAAGTGCTGTCTTCCATGGCTGCTCTGTCTTACTTCCATGCCTTGCTCTAAGCAGGGACTGCTCCTCAACTCTGTTGGTGTGGCAACAGCAGAAAGAAAGTTGAGAACTGCTGGCCTGAGGGATTCCAGCAGTCCAGAATGAATATTCTCAGAATTGCAGCACACTCTAAGAGCATCTGTGCAGGGGCAGACTCCTCCTCTCACTTTCTCAGATCTCTGACAGTGTTTTTCAGAGTACATTTGCAGCTGAGGAGATTTAAAATAACAGATTTTGTTTTAACTATAAATGTAAAAGACTGGCTGCATTATATAAAACCCTTAAAAACTTCTGTGAAAGCTTATTACCAAATCTTGAGTTTACATAGGTAGCAGTGTAACTGACCAGCTTTTCCCATGAGTCCCTATAGTTGTCAAAGAAATAACTGAATTTTTTTGTACTTTTGTGTCTTTATTTCTTGCAAGCATCATCAGGAAACTTCTGTTCTAGAGAACTGCAGCAAGAGATTAGACATTGCTGTCTGTAAATATTTGGTCAGACTCACCCCATGATGTCTCTTTTACTGCTCATATCTTCACGTATTTCTTGTATCTAGTTGAAATGTTTCAAGTTTCTGAAGTTCTGGATTCTCCTTCTCTCTTAAACTCGGCAATTATTTTTTGCTATCAAGACAAACCAAGTGTGAGCAAAGGATTTTGGACCAAGTATGAAGAGGATTTTGGACAAGTGTGAAGAGGATTTTGATGGTGACAAAATCCTCTTCAGGAGGCATATGATGAATTTCATCCCAAGTTTACTGCTATACCAGTATAAAAAGTTTTTCACTCCTTTGTCTCACAGTCACCAAATAGCAATTGTGTTTTTTTCCAAGACAATCTTTGTTCAAAGCCAAAGTTTCCCATAACATGTTATTGTTCAGCGAGTCTGATGAGCCAATGACACACTTGATTTATTGCTAAAAGATCCTGATCTGGCAGGATATTCCTGCCTGGAATCCCTGATTCTCGGTGCTGCATTTCATTTTTCTTAAGTGTGGAGGGATTGGGAAGAAGGAAAGGATTGTGAGTCCAGAGCTGGTAGCTCACATTTCTAGAGCGGCTCTTTATAATTTTAGACAACTAGGGATGGTAGTGGAGAAGTACTCGAAATGATTTCTACTGTATCTGCATATTGATCATAAATTATATTACATATAATTGATGTTACAGATTTTGGGTTTTCCGGCATTTTATCAGATCTTTTTTTAAGAGAAAGACAATTTGCAGGATGTGCTGCCCCCGTGTGGCATTAAATGTATTTGGCTCCTTTTAGGCCAATGCCTCACATCCTCAATAGCTTTTTCTTAGTTGCTGGGCCTGTGAAGTTAAAACAAAAAAGCATTTCTTGAGAATGCACCAGGAGCAGCCTTTCTCTTAGTGGATTTTGAACTTTGCTTTCCACACTTGGAGAGTATTAGTAAATGTAAGTCTGTATTTGTACACAGAAAATAAACCAATGTACTTGCTGAGTTTGAAAAAAAATGTGTTTTTATATTAATGACTTTATTATGGTATGTCTTAGCAACTTCGTCATTTAATATGGCTAAAAAAGAGATTCCTTTGAGACTTTTTCATGCAGACTAGATACAAACATAGTGAGTTTTAAGTTTTAAATGAATAAATATCTGAAAATTGTTTTTCTATTTCTAGTAATACAATTTGCTTGCAATTTAGGAAGGAAATTGGAAAGAAAAGGTTAGTGTAAGCATGGATAATTTTTAGAACAATACTATTTTCCTCTCCCTGATAGGAATGTAAAAAGTTTCACGGCGAGTTTGTTGGACGAGCCTGCGGCCATCACGGCCCTTACGTTCCTGATGTCCTCTTCTGGTCTGTCATCTTGTTCTTCTCTACAGTAACGCTCTCATCCACACTGAAGCAGTTCAAAACTAGCCGATACTTCCCAACAAAGGTGTGTGCCTTTATTTCAATTCAGAAGTTGTTATTAATCATGTCTAAGTATGAATTCCATCTGCACATTCATCTGGTGAAGTAGACAGTGCATCTTTCCTCTGTTAGTAACTTGTATCAGAGTAAGCATGGTTTTAGCTGTAAGTGAAAAACGTTTTAAAACAGTGAAGAAAAATCTTAACTCATACGTGAATGTTTTAGTTAAAATTGTCATTTCTCTCAATAATCGCAGGTACGATCTGTTGTCAGCGATTTTGCTGTCTTTCTCACTATTTTGTCCATGGTTTTAATTGACTATGCCATTGGAATTCCATCACCAAAACTTCAGGTTCCAAATGCTTTTAAGGTAAGTCGTTGATAAATTGCACTGCTTTGTCACTTTGCAAAGTAATCCACTATGATGGGTTTATAATTTTTTATTATCGTCAGGGAGTAGTGATACTATTTTAAAATTTTTGTGTTCACAAGGTATTATGCAACCTCTCTGATTTATGAATCATGTAAGTGAACCTCTCCCATGAGGTCCCTTCATGCTTCCTAATGTTATCTCTGCAGAGATTATCAAGGCTCAAGTCACCCAAATCCTACACTACTGTAATGTTCTGGGACTTCCTCCAAATTTTGGGTTTACTGTATCAAGTGCAACCAAGTCTGAAATATTCCAGATGATTTTATTTTATGTAATTTCTTGTTTTGGCATCATAGGAAGTTCAGCATTTATTTTAGTGCTCTGTATAGGTTGGTTTTAAAGGAAATCATATCCTAATAATGTTTTGTCTGTATTCTTGTGAAGTTGAAATGTAAATAATCCTTACAGTTCTGACTGGCCGTGCATGACTGTGTTTACAGCCCACCAGAGATGATCGTGGCTGGTTTATTACTCCTTTGGGGCCTAATCCTTGGTGGACAGTGATAGCTGCTGTAATTCCAGCCCTGCTTTGTACTATCCTTATCTTTATGGACCAGCAGATCACAGCTGTCATTATCAATAGAAAAGAACACAAACTAAAGGTATTCAGCCAAAATTTATACTTTCACTGTTGTTTTCTGCTTCAGATTATGTAATGTGCATGCATCTAATTGAGTATGCTAGTTTGCTATATATTATATAGAACCCCTTTAAATTTTTGTGTTTTTTCTTTGTTGGTCTCTGTAGTACCTGTGCCCTGTGTCAGTGATCCACTGCCTTACAAAAGATTTTATGAATGTAATTTGGAATGCAGATTCTGATTAAAGAAAGTGCTATTTTCTGTGCTTTATTAGAAGTAAGATTCATTCACTTAAAGAAAAAAAAGCCTTCAAGTTAATAATCTCCTTAAATACCATAATATTAATTGCCTCTTCAGGTATTGACAGTGTTGTTCTACTGGATTGGATTTTTCAATCTACTCAGGGGTTATTTTGTAATATAAGATTTTTTTTCCCCCTCTCTTCATCCTTCTCTGTGGTTCTACCCATCCATTTTTTAATGCCCTTCCTACGTTAAAGAAGGGAGAAGAATGAAACCAAGCCTTAGAGGCACAATGGGTTCTTAAAACAACATAGGACAACTTCCTGCTCTGTTCTCTAACACTTTAGTTGCCTACAGATGGAGAGAGAAAAAGGGACATCACCCCTCTGAAAAACTGTTGGGCAAAATCTAGCAGCAGGTTTCTGTACATGTATATGCAGCAAGCTTAGGCTTTTTTTGACATACTTTTAATAAGCAGCAATCCAATCCCAAGTTGCTTTAGCAAATGCATTTGCAACCTTCACTTTGCATTGCCTCTTCTTGGATGATTGTGACATTTGATATGTTCTTTTTTTGCCCTCTTTGTCAGCCTGGCTCTTCATGTCAATCCATAGCATTGCATGTGGTTAACTTGACAGATGCAGGAATTTGCTGCCAAGCTTTGGAATGTGTTTTTTCAGCACTGGCATCTGGGAGTCAGATGGTCCTCCTGGCTGCCCCCTTGTCTTGCTGCGTTTTAGTTTTGCTGGGGTCTGGTGTAGCATCACCTGTTGCTATGCTTCCTTTTCTTCCCATATGTCAGGTTCCTCAGATCATGTATGAATGTGAGGAAATGCTCTCGGATTCTGTATGCATTAGCAGATACATTCCTCATAAATGTGTCAGAAGGTAAAAAAAGGTGTCTCTGTTAGGATTTAGAATTAAACTCTTTCTTTGAGTGCATTGTGCCTGTAACTAATATCTGTGTTTGACACATCTCTGAGTTTGTCAAGATGTGTCTTGGAGATAAGATTCATAAGCACTTTTGGGGAGTGAGGGAAGGTTGCTAGAGTTGATTCTCTTCATTTTCTTTACTTTTCCCCCTTTTAAAATAATGTAAGCAAATAAGATGGCATTTTCATTTTGATATGTGGCTTACATTTTCATAAACCCAGACGCTTCCCATTTTAGAAGTAAAAGTTGTCTTCATAAAGAAGTGATTTGTTTGCTTCCAACTCATTTTCCCCTCTTTTTTTATACTTCCCATAGCAAATTCTGGATAGTGCACATTTCAGCTTTTGGCAGTCTCTGTAGCAAACCCTTCCAAGTTTAGTTTAGTTACTTTTTTTATGTCAAAAGGCATTTGCATGGGTTTACAGGCAAAATTATGGTTCAACATATTCACATTGTTTGCATGAACATCACTGTTTCATCAGACCATGACACTGGATTTGTTGCCATATTGCAAAGTTTTGTGGAGATGGCTAACTACCTGACTTTTTAAAGGAAAATAGCTTGAGCTGCTGCTTGCAGCTGTGAGGAGGTCCTGGATACTTGCTAAAATTGAAGCGAAATATCCCACTCAGCTGTGGTAGCAGATACCCACAGAACCAAGCTTGATGCATTGATCATTTTTCTTTTTCAAGTGAATGTTGTAATTGCAGGTTTTTAAATTTATCTACAATTCGACCAAAGGGTTTTATGCACAAAAGCAAACCATTATCCACCTGTTGGTAAATTTATGTAGCATTTGACCACTAGAGAGGTGATCCAAACCCAAAGGTTTTGTACTGACTTTTCATATGGATACTTTGATGCTGTGTTTGAATAAAGAAAGCAATAAACCAGTACCTGATTTTATATTTTAATTTAATGTATCTTATTTTCTAGCTGTCTGCTCTTATCTAAGATTGAAAGTACATTAGTGAAAATGTGTATCATGTGCTTACCATCTTAAAAAACTTTAGAAGGATCAGTGTGGTTTTATGGCCCTTTCTGGCATAAACTGACTTTGCAAATGTTACGGATTTTTACGTAGGGACCAATAAAATACATATGTTTCCACCTCTTATGTAAGAATGGACGGAGAGTCTACTAACATTAGTGCAGTGGGAAGTTGGCAGCGCAGCTGGATGTTCTACTTGCTGTTACCCACAGAAGAGACTTAGTTAAAACAGAAAATGTATGTATTTTCCAGTGGCTTGCCAGTATCCATTTTATAAGCAGGAAAGCTGCGTGGTGCCCACTGTAGAGCGGGTTTGTGATGTGCTTGTAACTGGAAGGAGTCCAGTAACGCTGAGCACCGCGCGTGAACTCGTACGAATTCCCTTTAGATAACCAGTCTGCCATCCCTACTGACCCAGCCTGGATAACACAGAGAAGGAAGCTATTTTTGTCCTACAAGTCTCAAATTTCTAATTGTCTCTAGCTGTTCATTAGAAATGCCTGCCAGGAGTGTTCTCCTTAATTCAGATGTCATTTTACATCATCTTTCCGTCCTCACTTTTTTTTAACAGAAAGGATGTGGATACCACCTCGACCTACTCATGGTGGCAGTGATGCTTGGTGTGTGCTCTATTATGGGATTGCCATGGTTTGTTGCAGCCACTGTCCTCTCTATTTCCCATGTGAACAGCTTAAAACTGGAATCAGAGTGCTCCGCTCCAGGGGAGCAGCCAAAATTTCTTGGAATCCGGGAGCAAAGAGTCACAGGGCTCATGATTTTTATCCTTATGGGCTCATCTGTCTTTTTGACAAGTATTCTAAAGGTAATTTGGGGAAGTAAGGGAAAGTTAAAGAATACTGCACTGAACATTTCACTGTTGTTACTGTATTATTTAATGAATGCTCTTTCCAGGCACATTACTGACTAGCATAATGTTACACAATGAGAGTCTAAAGTGGAATTCTAATTTTGTTTAATAAAGTGCCTAGGGACTTCTAGCATTTCTTAAATAAAAACCTTCTAATGAAAATCTGGCCCAACTGAAGTCAAAGGGAATTCTGCCGTTGAGCAGAAGATTAACATTTTGTCAATACTTTGGGCCCATGACAAATTATCACGAAACAGTCTTGTTATACCAATTTAAAATTTATTTAGAAAATGTAAAAACATTTTGTGATTTCTGAGTAATTTAAAAATATTTTCACAGTTGCAAGAGAAGTTCTATGGTTCGTTTCTTGGAAATGAACATGAAAATTATCTCATGCTTCCTGCATACTCAACACAGCTCACCAGTGTCCTGAAAAAGGATGTCTAGTTACAGGCATATACAATACCATGTATACACTTAAGACTTTTAAAAGAATTATCTGGCCTCTATGAAATCAGTGAGAGTTTTCACGCTGGCTTTAGTAAAACCAGAATTTAGCCTTGCATATTGTCGCAGTGGAGGCAATAAGCCCTTAGAAATTTTACTTCCCAGCAGTATTTTATTAAGTATATGATAAAGCCTTCACTTGGAAAACACACAGAATATGCATTTTGTGTATTTAGTATTTCTAACAGATACTTATCTATGGACATACTCCTTTACCTATGCAGTGTATGCTGAGAACCTGAACATTTAAAATAGTCTCTTAAAAAAAATCATTCCATACAAATCATTCATCCATTTTAATAGTTTACAGCACAAAATATTACTTTAAGCATTAAGAAGTATTTTGTGTCTCTTGAACGCTTTTCTGAGCAGCCTTTAAAGTAAAGAATTCAAGTATAAATTAAGACTTTCATGTTTTTGTGTAGTTCCGTTAATTTTATTAATAGGAAATTAAGTCTATTGTAATAACTGGCCATGAGAGGAAAACAAAACTACAGAGCCAGATTCTTCTTTTGCTTTATACTCTGAGAAACATTATTAATTTATAATTGAGTGACTCTGAATTTACAACTTGTCTGATTAATGCAGGCATATGGCACTTTGTATTTCAACTGTTTTGAATGTCTTTCTAGAAGCATTTAAAATTGTTAAGTAGTATTTAATATGCTCTTCCCTTTCTCTCTTGTTTGTGCAGTTTATTCCTATGCCAGTACTTTATGGAGTGTTTCTTTACATGGGTGCTTCATCTCTAAAGGGAATTCAGGTAAAATGGATTTATGATGAGTGTGTTATTTATGATGCTTTCTGTAAAAAATATAGCTGTTCTTATTATATTATCGTATTGGCTTTTGTGTATAATCTTAAAGGAATGTTGCCAACCTTAAATTTTTTAAAGTGACTCACTTAAAAAGGAAAATGGATTCTCTCTAAATAGAGTATTCCCTTTAGGTAATGTGCTCCATTTTTTTTCCCTATTTTTTTGGGTGCTGAATTTTTTGTTGTCTCTTGTTATCAAGGGAATTTTGTCTGAGCCCAAAAACTGAGTATTAACTGTCAGGGGCTCTTCCCTCCCTGCTGCCTCTCTATTTATTTGCTTGCATGCTGCCTTTTCAGCTTCCAAGTTCCTTTGCAGGGCTACACTTATCTTGAACTTTGCCTTTAGGGCTAACTTACCCTGAAACTAACAAAAGTGAAATTTTGAAGGTCTTCCCTGTGCAAATAAACACTCCAGGCAGGGAGGGGGAACTGTTGCAAGCCACAGTACTTCAGGGATGAAGGGTCAGGTCTAGTGGAAGGGCAGCATTCCTGCAGTGGCCTTCCGCAGGAGCAGCTGGCAGGAAGCAGGCGTTCCAGCACTCGGGCTGGGGCTGGGAATGGGATCCTATGTTCTGTTCCTCCTGGCTGACTGCAGCATTAAATGGCACCGTGTCAAATCCTTTAGCCCACGAGGCATCAACACACCTTCCAAGACAATTGAGAAAGAACAATCACATGGTGAAAGCACAAGTTACACTGTGCAAAAGGTCAAATACAAAAAGCAAAGAAAACATCTGATTGTTTTTTTCATTATATTTGATTGCAAGTTACCTCCATGTATAGGCAAAGCTGGGAACATTTTCATTTTTTTTTGACTGGTGGTCTCTATTCAAAGACTCTTCTTTTATAACTTTGCCTACTTTTTATCCTTTGGGCTGAATATTCTCAGAAGTGTAGTTTGGCTTTTATACTGAGGTTTAAATAATTTCAATTTAATATGGTTCAGCTGTTTCTCAGAACAGGGGTATGAGAAAGTGCACTATTGAGGAGTGTTTTAAGGCATGCTGAAATCTGGCTATCTTTACTTGGAAAAGTGATAGCATCCCCCTCCTTATCTCCCTCCCCCATGCTGGGACAAGGAATGGAGATTTGATAAGATGGCTTTTGTGGGAGGATGTGCTTTTTGCTGTTTCTGTGAAAAAGAAATCTGCTCAAATCTGGCCAAATTATAAGCCTTTAAAAAAATGCAGCTTGCACATGCTCAATAAAAATTTCCAAAACTTGACATTGCTGAAGGCTGTGTGAATATAGCATGCACAGAGAAATGGCGTATCACCATCATCACTGTGCCATGACACAAGTGTCTCAGGTCAGTATGGAGCCAAATAGGCCTGAAAAATAGGAACCTCTCACATACATTCCTAGCAGAATGGCAGTCAGCTTTCTGGCATTCTTTTCTTTTTTTCCCTTTTCTGTTTCTGGTTTTGTGAATAAAGTGAAATATGGAGAAGAAAACGGCTTGGGATAAAGTGTCTGGTGAGGTAAAAGAAAATGTCCTGCTCATTCACAGGAAATAAAAGACTGAAGAGGTCCCTCCTCTTTTTATGAGCAGCTTTTTATGTGCTAAAGGAGACAGAGCTCAGTTGTTGCAAAACGAGTCTAGGATGTATTAGGAAAGCAGTGTGATAGTGCATATGTCCAACAGGATCAACCAGCTTCCATGGAGTTTGATTCACAATTGATTCATGACAGCTCTGATCTGAAGTCTGGCTTTGTCTAAGGTTAAAAGTTCAGCATTAGCAGTATTATTTTAAAGTAACCACTTCCTGTGTGTGTAACATACAACGGAGTGTGAACAGGGTATTTCCTGCAGAATGGCTATATAGAATGGAATTCAGCAGAATTCGGTGCCTCAGCACATCTGCAATACAACCTAGGGAGACACACATGTATTAAAATGTAAAGGAACTGAGGTATGACTAACCAAGTAATTAAGCTTTGCTTAAATAACACGTTTCTCATTCTTACTCTAGCGGCTCAGTGGGTGAGAAGATGAGTCCTCTGCCACTGCTGGACCAGTATAGATTAAGGCTTATGAATGTAACTGAAGTAGTCTCTTCTCTGCTGCTGAAATTATGTAGTTTTTGCCTTTAGAATAACAAGCCAGATTCTTTAGATATTCAGGGTCTCTTAGGCAGTGTGTGAATGCCAGCATAGATGATCCTACACCTCATTTTGATCCAAACTTTTAAATTTTCTTTCAGCTTTTTGACAGGATAAAGTTATTCTGGATGCCTGCAAAGCATCAGCCAGATTTTATTTATCTAAGGCATGTTCCTCTTAGAAAGGTCCATCTCTTCACTATAATTCAGCTGAGTTGTCTTGTGCTTCTCTGGATTATAAAGGTTTCAAGAGCTGCCATTGTCTTTCCTATGATGGTATGAATTTTTTTTATTTCCTCTAAAAATCCCTTTTTGCTTGTGGCTAATTATTATTGAAGAAAAAATATTTTTGGGCAGGTAATTATAATATCGCTTTGATTCCGTGTTCAAGGACAATTCATAATGTATTAAGTAAGGAAAAATTTGACATTTAACCTCTATTTTGAGTCCTATGTGTGAATATCCCAACTTATATTCTCTTAGGAAAAATTCTTCTCTTAAAGAAAAAATATTAAAATTTATTGGATTTTTTTAAATTTAAGGAATAGTACTCAATCCTGTTACAGAAAGAACATTCACTTATTGAGGAAGACTGTTCATTGCACTGAAGAGCTTAACAGCTCTGTGTCTTGGTAGAAATTAAGGTGGGCTGCTGCTGAAGTGATTTCTCTGATTATTTCACTAATAGAAAATAGAAGATATTTAGTGACCTCAGTGATTGTTAAATGCTTTAAGCCATACCTCATTTGGACAAAGGAATAGCAGCTGTAGGCTTATTCAAATTAAAGGATAAAATTCTAGCTGCAAACTGGTCACTTTTAAAAGTATTCCTCTACAACTGTATTTGTCTGTTTTACTTGCTTAATTTCCTAATTCTTTGAATTAATATCTTTGCAGGTCCTAGCTTTGGTATTTGTCCGAAAACTCATGGATTTCTTTTTTACCAAGAGGGAGCTCAGTTGGTTAGATGATTTGATGCCCGAGAGCAAGAAAAAGAAACTGGAAGATGCTGAGAAAGAGGTGGGTCATGGTTTCAGATGTTTTTGTGTGTAGCAATTTATCAATTTCTTCTTCAGACATTTAGAGAAAATTCTGTAAGGCACATTCCATGCACCAGGCAGACTTGTTAACAGTACCGAAGTGTAATATTGGTGTATTTTGCATAAGTGCTTTTAAGGTTACAAATCTGATAGGCTTAGGTGGGGATGTGGATTCTTAGGCTGCCATGCTGTCATATAAAATATTATCTACAGTGCTCCTGGGGATTGCTTCTGAGACCCACTCAGATAACCAATTTTGTGGCTATTTTACAGTATTTTTATCTAACTGTTGCTTCATGATTTGCTTGTTTTAGTATAATATAAAACTGTGGGGATATAAAGTAACTTTATGTGAAAGGGACACACGTGTCCTTTGTCCCTGGTATCAGCTACCTGATCAATGTCAGCTGTTAGGAAACTTCAGTACTGGGCCCAAATAAATGAGGGGAAAGTCTCAATGGTGAAACACCAGCTGCAAGAGCAGTAGATAGGATATGTGGGTGCTGGGGTATTTTAAATGGGATCCACGTGTCCTGCATCAGCACTTCTGAACAGTACCACAGTGTGAGCAGGGGGAGGTGAATATACAGATGATGCTGTGCAGTCCTGGCAGTCAGTGGGGACAGCTGTGCCCATGACCTCTGCGATGCTCTTTTGACTCTGCAAAAGCCCAGGACCCATGAGACATAAACTTTTGGTGGTACAAGGGTACTGCAAAAATTAGAGAATGTGAATGGATAAAGCAGGAAATTATCCTTAGAGATGCCCTGAGACCTGATCTGAGACGAGTAAAACGCGTGTGTTAAGGATCCCCATTAGTAGGTTTATTTGCAGAAATAGGACATGAGCTAATAATTTGAACTTGTAACTATACAGACTAGATTCCTCTGCCTTTAGGATTGATTCTGCTGTGACCCTGCCTTGTCTATAACCTGGAGAACTCTTAACTTTGTTTTCCTTGACACACTCAACGTACTGTCATGGAGCATGTTTCGGGGAAAAGATTTTACCTATAAGAAACATCAAGATGATTATTTACTATTTAGTATGTGCCTGTAAAACTACCAGGCTGAAATTAAAATATGTGAGTCATTGTTTTCTCCCTTGAATCAAAGCAAACCAGAGAGTTGTTTCATCACGGTGTCTGTTGTCATCACAATTCAGAGTAACCAGAAGTAACCAAGGTAGCTCTCTTCTTGTGGGTCTGGTTATTGGAAAGAATTCCTTGTTATCCTTATGTTTTGGTTATATGTCACTTTCCTTCCCTTGCTTGATAGGATGGCCTCAGAAAACAAAACTGGGAAAATCTACTGGTGTTACTTTATTTCATTCACTGTCTATTTTGAGAGGTTATTTTTACATATTTTGGCATTTCTAAATATTTAGAGCTATTATTAAAACTGTTCAACTGTCAAAAACTTATGAAGCTGTGAAGCCTGGAAATGACAAAATTAACTAGTAATAAAAAACTTCTGACATGTAGCCTAAGGAATTAATTGGAGAGTTGCTATCACACAGCTTTTAAAAATAGAAGTATTCTACCCACAAGAATATTCAGAAATATAGTTGACAGGATCTGAAACTTACTTGATTGGATCCTAATTTCATCACTTAAGTTGTTTTTATATTTTCAGGCCATGTTTTTCCAGGGCTTTGTACATTTATAGTGGATATGATACGTGCCTTCTCCTCACAGACCTCCTTTGGAAGCTGCTTTGATGTTAATCAATTAAGTCTTTCTAAGACAGGAATGAACAAAGGACTTTCCCATTTGAAGGAAAAAAATATAGTGACTTTTGAAATAGTTGTAGTAATAAAGCATTGGAGGAACAAATTTCTGAGCAGAGAGAACTTAAATTCTACTATTTTGGAAAACTGTACAGGCGCTTGCAGCTAATACCAACAGTGTGTGACATTCACGTGGGGCTTTGGTGATGTGCCAGGAAATGATAAACTCTCTTTTTAGGAGAGCCAGCTCATACTTTCAGACATGCACTGGTGGGAACTGTTACAAAGTCTTCAGATAAAGGGAAGAAATCTGTGGAGGCCTCCGGGTGTCTGCTGGGCTCACACACACTGCAACAATTTAGAGCAGGATTTGATGGTTATGTTCCTGCCAAGACTTGTTAACGTCCTAGCTGTGGTCATCCTGACCTAAGGGGTGTGGACACTGAGAATCCTCCTGTGGAGGACTTGTTTTCCTTTGTTCTTGCAGGCAGGACATGGTGCTTGACAGGTGTTGTATTCTTCTCCTCTCCTGCTAAGACAGATTTGCTAAATTTGTAATTATTTTTACATAAGGTTTTTGGTAGATATATCTCCTAATTCTCTTCCAGTGAAAACTAATTTTGGGTGTCTTGTTTCACTACCTTTCACTGAAAGTATTATCAGTATTAAAACTGTGTGTGCAAACTTAAGTCATCTTCCCTAATTTTTGCATGTAAATATCAATGTATATATCCTGTTATCAAAGTTGTTTAAAATTCACCAGACAGTTGTTCACTCACTGTTACTAATTTTCCTCTTTATTGTTACAAAACAATGCTCTACTTGGCATTGGAAAATAGCATGAAGTGAAGATACATTTTTTAAAATAGAAGGTTTTAAATGTCAACTATTTAAATTAAATGACAACTATTTAAATTAAAAGTTGAAAAGTATCTTACTTTAAGAACTTCAAATAAATACTTAATATTAAAGAAAATGGAAAGATGATTACAGTACACAAAGTTCACTTTTCACAATTTCATATCCTGTCTAATGTCTAAATTCCTTCGTTCTAGGAAGAGCAAAGTATGTTAGCAATGGAAGAGGAAGGGACTGTTCAGTTACCACTAGAAGGACATTACAGGTAAAATATACCTTTCCTCTTTTAGGTGAGTTGCAATTAAATAAAATAAACATGCCACAATATTTATTCTTAATGCTTACTGAGTATCAGGAGGATGTTTGTCTGGTATAGATAGGTGAACAGAACCATACACTGCAGCATTTAACAAGGTCAGCCCTTTTCTAGTCTTTCCAGATGATCTCGCATTCCCTAGGAAAAAGACACACTAGTTGGAAGTTTTCCATTGGGCAGGACTGCAGGATCAGACTTTTCACAATGAACTTTGGCTTCTGACATGCACAGTGCAAAAGGAAGATGCAGAGCAGGTCAAACCCTTCACCCTGATGCACGCAGGGATCCAGGAAAGGTTCTGAATACACTGCAGAAAAACTAGGTTGTTACAGTATTACAGTCTAAAACACTCTAATTAAATCCTATTATGTAAGATAATGAATGAATCAAGAGCTGTCCAGGGTAGATGAGGCATACTGCAGGGTTGACACAACTCAAGAAGCAAGAACATCTATGTTATAGATAGTAATAATACATGTTGCCAGCCCCTAAGGAATGAATATAATTTAAAGTTTGCAGAAAGAAATTCTTAATAAAAGTAAAATCTGGTGACTGTAACCTCTGCGTTAATGTGGCTTCATAGGAACACCATCTCAGAGTGGCCTTCTCTCTAACATTTTAACATAAAGTTACCCTAATGTCTCCTAAGACAAATCAGGAGATTTGTGACTGTGTCTCTGAAAAATCCCAGCCTCTTCCTTTTGACTCATCACACTACTAATGGTCTGGTTTTTTTCTCGTTTTGTCCATACCTTTTTGTTCTAATTTATATTAGCAATACGCAGCTTAATTTATCTTGCAGTGTGATCTCTGTCGACCTCCATGGTGCGTGGACGTCGGCAGAGTTGCTCGGCTAATACCCGACTCTGTCCTGTAAGGGTTGCGGTCCTATAGCTAAAAACAAGAGTCAACGTATTGGTGCTTAAAGCGCTTCCCCGAAACACGCAACAGCAGCTTTACTGAGGGCTTTCTGAATGCCAAGTATATGTAACCCTGATGTCAGGAATAATGTACAGGCAACCCCTTAAAACATTTAAGACTTTATTATTCTTAAGTGTATGAATATGTTTGGAGCATTCCAGGTAAAGCAAAGAGCATAATGGCTACAAAGTGCTACTAAAGGCTACTGATTAGTTTGTTTAATCGGGGCATTTTTATTAGCTCTCGAATAATTTATTTTGTTAAGGCTTTTGATTGCTTTTAAAATTGTTTTAAAAGTAGATAGAGTTTCAGAGCAAAAGTAGGTAGAGTTTCAGAGCATGAGTAGGAGAGATTCATGTTTAATCCAATGATGCCACTGTCATGCTGTGAGATCTCGGGCAATATTTAATTTCATACTTTTTCATTTTTCTCTTGTTTATTAGTTGGGACTGAAACAATATATTTTATTGATGTTATTCTGATTAATTGCTGTAGGAGGAAGAAAATACTAAAAAAGTGCTAAAATGCTCTAAGAGGATATTTACGTAATTGTTCAGAACTTCTGAAGTTTAATATAATTTCTTAACTTACACTGCACTTAATTATTGTCTTCACTATCAGTTTTCAAGGACTTTTATAGAGTTAATAAGTAACAAGACTGATTGCTGATTGTTTTATTGTGTATTTACTTTTATTCTTGTCTAGAGATGACCCATCTGTGATAAACATTTCTGATGAAATGGCAAAAACTGCTGTGTGGAAGACATTGTTGATATCCTCAGAGAATGCAAAAGACAAGGAGTCAAGCTTTCCTTCTAAAAGGTCTTAATTTTTTTTTAGTTCGTTATACTTCATATATTGGCGTCAAACCAATATTAGAATATTTTGCTAGGGATTAGAAAGATTTCTAGCATTTTGCAGTTTTATTTCTTATGTCCAGTCGTAATATTCTGAGCTCAAAACACAAATTCACTATTTATTTAAAAACGAAAATCACAAGTATTTGCATGGTACTTAGATATGCTCCAGTGGAAAATGAAGTTGAGCATGCCTAATGCTTGTGTAATGAACCACCAGCCTCCACCTGGATATTGCACAACAGCTGTTGTGTTTGTTCTGCTTGCTTTTGTTCTTTCCTCTTGAAAAAGAAGTGATCATCACTGCCCTGGAAATAGCTGTATGAAGAACCCAGTACTCTGAATGCAATCTAATAATATTTGGAGTGAAAAGAATTTTAGGATTGCATCATTTCTTTACATTTTTCTGCCTACTTCACTTGTACTCAAAACAGTTAAATAATTTTAAATTTTAGTCCAGTAAAATGAAGCCACAATATTTCATCTGTGCTACAGAGTTACTACAGGAATAAGAAAACATTAAATTCAAGCACAGATTTTTTAAGAGAATTTTTTCCTCTGCTTCCATAAATTTAAAATTTAACTATTTTCTATTTAATTGTTTTGTATCACACTTCTGTCATAAGCTCCCCTTCCTAATCACTCTAGAAGCTGATTCCCCAAAGGTAAGACCCAGTCCCCAACCTTTTCCTTGATTGTGTCTTCCCATTCAAAATGGTGTCACCTTGGAACCCAAATGAGTTGACTTTGTGTAGTTTTTGCGGAGACAGAATGAAAAGAAACTTCAAATAGGAGTGTAAAATGTCTTCATTAAAGTCCCAAATATTAAAATTTTTAATTTCCTCTGTATTTAAAATAGTGTGTTTAAATAGTGTAGTGTATTTAAATGTCAAACTGAATTTATTCCTAGTTATCTTTTTAAAAATACAGAATGATATTCTGCCCATTTCTAAATATACTTTTCAAAAGCCCATGTTTGAAACATCTAGTCATTGTTTCAAGCTGAATAGATGCAGTAAGAGAACATTTGTAATGATACACGTTTTTTGTCACCCCAAAATGGCACGCTGCCTTTCAGTGTTGTTCCTTTCCCTGTACAGCATAAACAAGACTGAACAGGTCATGACCACAGAACCTTCATTTCAGACACCCATAGAGCAGCCACTAACGTGGTCATTTTGATACTTCACTGACAGTCAGAACAGTGTAATTCTTGTTTGCCTTCCACCCTACACATGGACTGAAAAGGATGCTGTCACTGAAATCGGTGTGGTGCATGGGAGAAGGATGTACTGGAGGGTTTTCTTAGGTCGAGTGCCTCTGCTGTCCAGGCTGTGGAAGCCTGGAGAAAGAGAAGAACCTGATGTGGTACATTCACAGCCCCTGGGTACACAGGAGTTGTAATTTTCCTGGTGGATGTTGCTTTCTTTGGTGGTATGATAGATGATGTAAACATGACCCTCTGAACAAAGAGCATCCACACATCTGAGGCTCAGATAAGAGATTTGGCCTTTCCACTGCAGTAAAATAGAAAATAACTTTCTAAAGGTCTCATTTTCAATCTGTTCTTGTATCTTTGCTCATGAAAACAAAGACTTGGGAGAAAAGATTTTTCTGGTTTTAGATATGAGTGTCCGGTAGGAACAGCCTTAAAGACTCTGAAGTCCTGCATTTTCAGGTACTCTAGCTTGTCTCAGATTCCGAGAGAGGAATAGATTCAAAGAGCTTTAACCCTGAAAGACTTTCTTTCTGATAAGCAAAGCCATAAGCAACTTTAATCTTAAGTCATATTAGGGATGGAACTACAAAAACATTATAAACCTTAATGCACCTATCATTTCATGAGGATATAATTCAATCCTAGGTAATTACCGAGAGAAAAAAAGCTTGGAATGGTAGCAGTTGTAAGGATAATTTTTGCAAATGATCAAGATCAGCAGTACTAGATTACACAATTCCCTCAGTGAAGGGTATTTTATCATACAGGGGAAAAAAATATCTCATTTTGAAATAAATTTTACTGATGCCTTGTGAAGTTCAACTACATAACGTTTAGTACTCCCTTTCTGCTGTTAGGTCTGCTTCTTATATCCCAAAATATTATTAAACAGGGATAATTAAATTATGATAGTGTACTATGATATTATATAATGCATTTTATGCAAGGCATTGACCAATTAACAACATAGGGCAATTTCTGTAATACATAAAATCTGGAAGTTATTCATACTAATTAAATGCTGAGTTGACTTGGCCAATTATAAACTAAGATCATCTACAAAGAGAGATTTTAGGCAGGAAGGGTTTATGACTTCCCAGCCTGATGCATGGATAACTTCTATCATAAGACGTGCCCTGGCCCTGATTCTGTGAAGTAGCATAGTGTGAGAGAGTTCTTACATCCCAGGCTCCTGAATGTTTTTATGTGTCTGAAGAGGGGACTTACATGAGATTCAGTCAAGTTGCTTAGCCACAGAGGCACCTGAACTTTATAATTTTCCAACCTTCATTTTTTATTATTAAAATTCCCAGGGACCTAAAGGTCTGCCTTTGAGCCTTTCTGGGTAGAAGTGACCACCAAGGCACCTATCTGAAACCCAGCCCTCTTTGGTACATGTAAATAAACATTCCTTTGTCTTTGCTTGTAATATTAAGCCTTTCAGAGAGCAATTTCAAAGCATAAGCAGAAGATCTGACCATGTACAGGAGGTAGACTTAGCTGGTCTTTTAAAGTACTGGAGAAAGAAGCATCTGGCACTTCATAGATGGTATGAGTGAGTTCCCTTTTCTACCTGAAGATATGAAAATCCCACATCCCAGACCTTCCTGCTCAGGCTTGTTAGACTACTCCCTTGGTAGGGAGGAAGAGAGCTCCAACTCCTTTACAGATCCACCAGTGACGTGTTTTACTGGAAAAAGACTGGACTTGTCCTTTTTTTTTCGAATTTCTCAAGGCATTAAAGCCCACATCTGCAGGAGCTGCTCAGAGATGTGAATCCTAAATAGAAGGAAGACTTTCCTGGTATCACAGAGGCACCTAAAACGTGGAAATATTATAGACTGTAAGGCACACAACACCTCAGTGTTTGCTTTTACTAAGCACAGGTAACTCCCTGCCTGCTGTACTGCTGCACTTCCAATTCATCCCCCTCTGGAATTTGTTTGCATACCCTTTGTGTGCAGAAAGTGTAACATACCCAATTCTATCACTGTTCTACAGAAGGTGACAGATTTGGCAGTTGAAGTGGCAGAAGTTGGTATTCTTTAGCTATTTCCATTAACACCTCTGGAAGCTGCCATAGGCATAGAAGTAAGCTTTGGCTGAACTGAATTGTATCCTTAAAGCAATTTTTATGTGAAGAAAAATGTCAAATGATTGTAGAATTGTGCATGAATCGCCTTAAGAATTTGAGAATTGATCTTGCTTTCTTTAAGCCTTGTGTAACTCAGCCTATTTCTCATTCATTCTAGTTAAGGAATTATTCCCATGAAACCTGGTAGGTTATGTGCTTGCTACAGGTTTGTTCTCAGAACCATCTGGGTTTTTTTTAGATACCCTGCCACTCTTTGTTGAAGGCTTGATTTGCCTGTGTTGTGGAAGCCTCTTTGCATTTTCATGCTGTGATTGAGACTCATTGGAAGAACATGACTTTTTATTTATTTACGCTGTTGTAAATTAGTACCCTCACACACACAAAAAATCATCTGCTTTGCACGTATATTGCTTTCTGTAGGCAAATCAACATTCTTTTAACTGGGAAAAAAAGCTGAATCCAAATCTGAACTCTGATTCAGAGTTCTTAATGATACTGCTTTTGTGTGATCTTTCAGGCTTTTTTTTTTGTTTAAATTTAAAAGTTATTTCCTTATCATGTATACATGAGGAAGTATGTATTAAACTCCATCCACATGGGGAGTATTGTCTCTCCCCATCCTCCCCAGACTTCTGCTCTACCCAATCAAGACTGAAAGCCAAATATTAGTTGGATATTGGCTTGCACTACTCTAGTTCAGAAACATTCCTTCTAAATGTACAGTGAACAAGAGAATACATTTTAAAGACAAAAAATACTGTGACCTCTTGTTTGTTCCATTTAAGAATGTGCTGGTATTGTCTGAGAACTGTACTATTACCATTATTTAGTAAATTAAGTTGTATTTGCCAAAAAAGAAAAAAAGAAGTGGCTATCTTTGCTTGCATGCTGGCTGTCTCTGTATGTCTTAAGTTCTTTACCTACCTTGTCACTAAAATGCTGGCTGATGTCTTCTACACCATTCAGCACAGAAATTTTGACTTGCTTTCCCAGTTTGTGCCATGAAGCATGAAAAACAAAGTAAAATATCTGTGCAATGTTGGTTTTCAGGTAGATAATTTACATTTTTATATATGTCTATATATATGTGATAGTGCTACTATAACTCTGTTTTTATTTCGTTTCCCCTTTCATTTCCTAGTGCTGAAATCAGAAAAGAGAAGAAAGCTGACTCAGGGAAAGGTGTTGACCGGGAGACTTGTCTATGACTTGCTCTTCAAGTAATTTTTTTACAAACGAATTAAAGGAGTGCCACAACCGCTAAATATAAATGATTTACCTTGTAACTTTTGTCTTTCATCTCAAACTAGCACAGGTAACGTAGTGCAATACTTGTCTCATTCCACCTTGTCTACCTTGTCTAGTATCAATGTAAATGTCTGCAGTAGCCAATGCAAAAAATCTTTGTGTTCGTTGCTGATCTTGGCCATTTATCAGTACTCGTATCAGAAATGTAAGAAGCAAATTTTCTTTCAAATTCAACTTTCCTGTTAATAGGTTTGTACTGTATTTTGCTACTTTTTCTGTGTGAGAATACTTAATAATCTTGATTCAAGATGAACTTGAAAACCCTTGTTCCAATTTTTTTTTTAAAATCACCTAACTAGTAAACGATTTCAGGAGACCCAAACTGACAAGCAAACAGTAAGAAGTTTGTAAAATAACAACTGATCTGACCCTGTGAATAAACTAACAAGGATAATCCCTTCCTCCTTAATCTGTCCTTTCGAAGTCATGGATTACTTTTGCAATGTGAATTGCAGGGTCAGATTCTGTATTTGTGAAGTTTTCCTTGATTTAATACAGTGTATTTAATATTAAAATTTGTATGTAACTGGAACATAGTCCTATATATATATAAATATATATATATATATAAAATTATATATTAAAACATTTTCTCACCTTAGCTAAAGAACACCACCACATCCTTTGATGTGAAACATGGGTAGAGTATTTCTTAAAATGCGACCTGTGATTACGGTAGCTTATCCTGTATTGTATGAATGTTGCCATGGTAGGCCAAACAAATGCATTTTGTCATTAATCAATCCATTATTTTATAATAGGGAAAATTTTGTAGATGCAAACTATACCCCACATGAAGTTTTATCATCTGCCCAGTGATCTTCCTCTTTATTGCCTAAAATTTAGCCACATAAAGGGCGTATTTATACTGTCTTCTCTCCACTAACAAATGTAAACCTCTTAGTTTCAGAGATTGTGTATAATACTTAAATGGGTATCCTGCTGTTGTTTTGTTACAGCTCTTCATTATTCCATC
This sequence comes from Callaeas wilsoni, assembly GCA_013398955.1. Taxonomy (NCBI): domain Eukaryota; kingdom Metazoa; phylum Chordata; class Aves; order Passeriformes; family Callaeidae; genus Callaeas; species Callaeas wilsoni. Next base: position 153,043 of record VWPU01012750.1, read on the forward strand.
AAGTACATATTGATTAAAAGATAAAAACAACATTGCAAAGTAAAATGTGGCTTTAAGGCTATTACATTTTTCGTAATGGATTTTGTTACTGCCCGATCCTTCAAGCTGTTCTTTTGTGTAAAAGACTGCGAGATTAGGTACTGAAGGAATAGGGACGTGGAGCTACAGTTTTATTGTGTTATTTGGAATTCACTGATTTTTAAATTTTTTAAGATAAATTTTTAAATTATTAAAATTAAAGCTAACTCTCAGTATTATGCTGTAACTTTGAATCCTAAAAATAAGAACTGTAGTCTTGCAATCTTTGTAAGAACTCATCCATAGGGCTCTAACATTCCCCAGCTTTCCCAAATATGCTAATTTTCTATACACCTCATGAACTTTTCCCATCCAGCACATTTAAAGTATTCTAATGTTTTTGTGTATGTGAGTGTGTATGTTTTAATACTTTAGCCATAAATAATTGCATTTTACTGCAAACTTAATAGGGTCACTGTACTAAATTTACCTTAGCATTATCAAAGCCCATTAAAAGCCATTTTTATGGAGAAAAAAAAAATCTAATGGACACAAAGAAGGATTCGCATCTAATTCAATGTTTGTATATGTAAATTTAGGAAAAAAATGCTGATGCATTAAGGTTAAATGCTTTGTTTTGTGTACTTGATGATAAATTGTAAGATTCCAATTGTTTTGAGGTTAGTATAGAAGCTCAATACTGGTTTGTCCTGAAAGCAGCCTGATGGTGTTTTAACATGTTGCTGACTTTGTTACAGATAATGTATACAATCAAAATGTACTAGCTTCACTTGACCAACTCTTAGAATATTAAGAAATCAGTGTATTCAATGGCATTCTGTATTTCTGTTCAGTATTTCAGAGTGGTTTTATTTTAAAACACTCTGGTTTTGCGTGAATTTAAGTGCTTTTCCAATGTTAATCTTAACATTTTGAAATCACACACAATATAAAGCAGATGTAGTGCTATATTTAACTTCTAATTTCATATTCCTGGTCAAAATTACTCAATTTCTTGGATGTAATTTATTACAAAAGTTTATGTGTACATGTGAATAGACTATTGTGTTTTTCACAATTAAGATATGTTATGTGAAAATAAATATTTATCCTAACTAATTTTCAATTTTATTTTCATACTGCAAATCCAGAGGAGGTTTGCAATAACGTGTGGTATTTGAAATGTCTCCCTGACCTGAATGTGCCTCACAAATTAATGAGTGGCAGAGCCCAGTATGGCTCCCTTTCCAAGCGGAATCTCACTGAAACCTGCGAGGCTGTGAGTGTTGGCTCCCTGGGGGGAGTTGGTGGTGATGTGCTTGGTCTGACCTTAAAAGTCAGTGTGACACCAGGGACAGCTCAGAGCTCACCTGTTCCAGGAAGAGAATGGGAATGAAGCTCCAATTTACTGCTCATGAGTCGGTCCCCTTCCTCCTGAGAGAGATGATGTGGACCAAGCAGGAGTAGTCGGATCTTATTAGAGATCAGTAGGTAAGGTCATACAATTTAAAATGCTTCTGCTCTTCTCACAACTCTAAATTTCTGCTACTGAAAAACTTCTAGGCCATAAATCCCAGTATTACATACAGTATTGACTCCATCTTACTAAATCCCTTTGAGCTTCTTCCCCAATTTTTAAACCAAGACTAGAAGTCTCTCAGCCTAAGAATGATAACAGTGACATCTCAAGCTTCAGCTGCTTCTGTTAGGATTTTACATAAAGTGTATTGTACAACAAACCTAAGTATCTATTTCACATAGGAAAAAAAATACAGAGAAAAAAGGCAATTGGTAGGTGTATAACTATCATGGTGCCTGAATTAGTGCAAAATTGACTCCTAGCTTTGGACATTAACGAAATGAGCTGGATACATTCTGTGGCCTCAGTTTTAGTTATTTACCTGTGCTCATGCAGTTCAACCAAGTTGTCAGTTCCCTGAGGCAGCTCTATTATCCTATTACCTGCATTATTTTTGGAGCTGAGGGAGTTCCACCAGAGTGAAAAATTAGACACTGAATTGATGTTAACTAGCACACTTACTATAGCAATAGAACTGTTTTGTTTTAAAAGCTGTATCATTGTCTATTAGCAGCATATCTTAGAACTTGCTTTCCAGACAAAGAAAGATAATTAGCATTGCATTGTGTTATGCTTCGCAGATTAGACAGTTAAAAGGGGACAATGCATTGAGAGTAAAGAAATTTCCCAGCTAGAATCATTAAGGTAGGTCAGATGCAAAGAATTGCATATTAATGAAAGCCTTAGATCATACAATTTCTAGTTTCACTTATTTTTTAAATGTTTCTTTGATTATACCAATTCTTGCAGTTATTTAATGAGAGGCTGGTGAAAGTAGTTTTTTGGATTACAGAAACACTTTATCTTTATGACAGTGTGAGTTCCCAAAGTTCATAATGATAATCTCTTTTTTATAACCTGTCTGTATTGCTGGCATCTACCTTACACTGATTTAGGTTTCTTTGCCTTGAGTCAAAAGAATGAGAGATGTGATGATATAACCTCTTAGAGACAGCTGACAGCCTGTAATCCTGTAGAACTTTAACGGCGGCGCCAGTCTACATTAGAGCCACTACTGCCTTGAACCCAAGATGATATTTGTAAAAGCCAGCTCCAGTGTGTTTCAAAAAAAACCCCAACAAACAGAAAAAAACCACCCATCTTATTTTGTGAGTCAGGGAATTGTTAGTTTGTGAAAACAAAATCTGATTTTCTATTTGAGGCTTTCTCATTTAAGGACAAGCTGCACAAAGTGTCTTAACATTCTCCCCCATGCTTTATCTGTCTGCATGAGTACTTTTACATTCACACCTAATGTCACTAATAACCCACTATACAGACATAATCAGATGCTGGCATGTAATATCAAGAAGCTAAGTGTTAGATAATCATGTCACACTCTATTACATGATACCATTACACAAAATCAGAAGCTTCACTGTAAGTCGTCCGCAAAACTAATGGGGATTTAAAAAAAAAATTAGCATTCTTTTTCTGAAGCAACATTTTCAATGGTCTGGACTACACCTCCTTTCATAAATTAATGTCTTTATTATTTTAAAGCAGCAGAGTTTTTAGTACAATAATTTTTTCTATGTGAAATTGAGAAAACGACTCTAATCCTCAGATGGAGACACCTACCTGACGTGCTGGAAAGCAAGCAGACATTTATTGGTAGGCTGTAAGGAAAAGCAGTTTTGCCAAAGAGCATGTTCACAGGAGAGTGACAGTCCAGCCCTTGCTTTAAGTGACTGCTAGTTCACATTGTAATGTTTTATGTCTGAGTGTAAGAACCAGTTCCTATTCATTGGTACATGAGCAACTTCTACATTTAAAAAAAATGGGAGTATTGTTGAGTTCCTAGAGGAGATTTTACAGTGCAGATTCCCAGAGTAGCAGCCTTTTTTACTATACAATAAAGCAAAAATCACAGTACTATATGATAGCACACAAATTCAGTGCCATTGGTTTGATTAGGTATCATTCAAAATCTTTGGCGGAATCTCGTTATGTGCTTTCCTTGCAAGAGTTCTACAACCGTAATACAAGAAATGAGAAAACACACTCACTTCAGGAACTGCAGTATAAAGTGTTTCATTCTGCACATATTAACATTGCAGTATTCCCGATACCGATTCTAAAATAATAGTTATCAAGCCTTACAGAATTCCTGCAAAAAAGTTTCTTCATTATTTTCACAAAGATTACCCCAGGGTTCATTTCATTTTTGATGGAAACATTATTATATTTTTATTCTGCAAGTGATCACCACGTGACAATTTTATCATTCATTACCCTGATATACAAACTGGATTGTTTCTCTTTTGGACTGAAATATCAAAAGATAATTACTCAAGCAAGTACCATGCATCCTAGAAGTCTTCTGGTGATGTTAAGACCTGATTAAACACAATCAATAAAAATGCAATAGTTGCTTGGCAACAGGAACCATTATAAAGATTAGCACTTCACTGTGTACACTGGTATCCCAAGAGCTGACTCTTATCTCATCTTGATTTATACTAACTCAGAGTCCATTATCTAGAGAGTTTTCTGGAGAAGTACCATCACAAACAAGCAAAATGCAGGTGCTAGTGCAGTGAGAAACACTGCTTTAAGAAGTGGCTCATATGGGTATAAATATGCTTATGTGCTTGACCGGAGATGGAATGGTCTTTGTCAGTGTACCACTGTGTGAAAGAGAAATACAGAGAATGTTAGTTGTAGCTACAGCGAAATGATATAAATCAAACATGACAGATGTAAAAACCTGTGCAGCCATTTAAAATGATCCTAGCTTGAGGCTTTCAGCATGGAGGCAAAGACGTGATGGGGTAGGAAGCTGCCATGACACTTGAGTCCCTTCTTTGCGTGTGGGACATGCTCTGTTTTTATGCTGAAGGTTTAAAAATAACATGGCTTGTCCACACGGAGGGTGGATTCAGGGGTACCTGACCTCTCCCTCTGTATGTCCTTCGAGTTTGGCTGAAGGAAAGCCATGCACTTGGTCTCCTTCTGTAAATCATCCTTTTTAGCATTGCTCCCCAATGGCTGAGAGAACGTAGGCAAGGAAGAGCTTGCACCTTAGTGTGAGAGCTTCCATGCACAACATAAGAAAGGGAAAATAACTGCTTGTCTTACAAGTTCAATAAACACTAGATGTGATGGACAGGTTATCTGGGATTTAGCTGAAGCCAACCTTTCCTTTTATCCTATCCGTAAGACACTATTCATTGCACTGTGGGTATATGCAAGGTTGGGACTAGCTGTTTGTCTGAGAACACAAAAAATTTAAGAAAATGAAAGATTAGATAAAAAGGGTCGAATATGAGATGGCGTTGCTTTACAGTTTTTCTTGTGCAGAAATAAAATACCTATTTTATGTTCACATATCAGTTACTGAACATGAAATGCAACTATATGAACTTTCATTTAATAAAGCAATGAATTTATGTCTAACCACAGGGAGCTTATGCTATTATTCTCATTTGTATAATGATAAACAAAACAGAACCATACCATTGCCTGAAAATCCACTTCAGCATCAACAAGAGCTTTGGAAATCTGTGCTGCTTGCTGAAAGTGAACATTATCTGAAAAGTGGAAGAGGAAAAAGGTAAACAAAAATTGCTTCTGTAATGCTCTGGGGGAAAATCAAAGCAATGAACACACTAGACTCCCCAGCACTGCTGACTGAAACACAGATTAGTTGCAAAACGCAGTATTATTTTATTGACGCAAATGTAACAGCCTTGCCCCTTCATGCTTTTGTTTTGTCAGTAGTAGAATTGCGAACCTGTCTGTAATACTAAAATGTCTAATTAACTGCAACTCACCATCTGCTGTTCCATGAATAAGGAGATACTCAACTTCCTTGAATTTTTCAGCTCTGGCCATTACTGTTGAACTCTGAAATTAAAGGAAAAGAAAGAAGGTGCTATTTATTAGGAGATGACTTGCTACCAACTGACTGATTCGTGTTGACACCGTCTGGGGTCCTTCAGCTAAAACCAAGCACACCCCTGCTTGCCCCCCTCTGAACTGCCATGGGACACGGTCACACACCCAGGGGCTGGCTGCTCACACTCAAACCACTCCACAGCCGCCTGCACCTGTTAGCAAGGTTATGGCCACAAAGGAACAGGCGGCTGCAGCGGGAAGGCGTTCTGCAGCGAGGGACACACGCAGTGCACGGCCAGCCTGTTGGTAGCCTGCAGCACACCGCGTGCCATAGGTTTCCTGTGTGACTGCAGACAAGTTAAAAAAAAATGTTGCCATGGCAACAGTGCACCCTGTGAGAGCAAGGAGTAGATCTTGCAGAGGCTACACACATTATCTTCCCCACTACAAGGTACAATAGTTCACCTGCAGGTAAGGCACCAGAGCTAATACTGCCTCAGTCTCCAGTAAAATTGGGTAACTAGAAGTTTAAAACAATGTGCTCTCCAAATATGAAAGAGAAATGCCCAAACAAAAATCACTAGACCAAATCTCTAAATAGAAGTCAAGCTACATTTTGGGAATGGAAACACAATACAGTGATGAAAAGATGAAATAATCAGCAACTACGATTCATCAAGAAATTTAAAACACAGTAACAACATATTCCCTAGAACACTCTAGCCCAGATGACTTGCTACTGTGACTAAAGAATGAAGACAGTAAGGATTTCAGATCAGATCTTTAATTTGGGCAAGGAAAGGGAATAGGATGGTGCTCTGCCACGAGCAGAGGAAGAAGAGGGACAAAAGGGACAAGACATTTGAGACTTGATAAGACAACCAGTTAATCTCACAAGAAAAAAAATACTAAAAATTGCAAACAGAAGAATTTAGTGGTTTGCTTTTTTTCTGCCCTGTTTTGTACTTTGGCTGTGTCCTTGCATACGGATTTGCATTTAGTACCCCAAAAAAGTCCAATGCATTATACTGCTAAGACACAGAAGTGTTCTAATTTCCTTATGTCACTTGTACACTCAAGAATCTTTAAAGCACGTACAAATATTAAATTCCTTTTGTCATGGCAGAATAGCATACCACAACCCTTCCATACATGAAATGAGTTCTTTGTATGAATTCAACGAAATCTAAAACGAGTTCAGCAGGGAGGGCAAAAAAACCCCACCCTCCAGTCCGTAACACTGCAGTTGCCATCTTTTGATAGTCAAAGGCTGGAGAGCACCAGAAATCCAATATATGGAAATCCACCAACAGTGGAAGCATGACACTTTCCATTTAGATGATCTGGTACCATGGAGAAAGAACATTTAGCTGTGAGTGCTAAAATATGGAGAGAGCACTTTGATGCACTGAGGAGCACTGGTAAACCAGCTGACCAAAAGAACAAATGAGAAAGAAATGGCCCAGTGAGATTAAAGACAAAATACCCCCACCAACAACAACAACCCCCCAAACCAACCAGTATCCTTTGAGTAAATAATTTTCCACATGTGCAGAGGGAAACTTGATGGATGACCTTGCTATGCTTTCTTCCAGAAAACCAATGCTGTTTTAAGTAAACCTTCTGTGAGTGGAAGCCTGATTTAAGCTACAATTCTGAGAACTTGACTTGGCAAAAGCAGTTTTAGAAAGAGGATGTCACTACTTTCCCTCTTCAGGCATTTAATAAAGTTATTTGTAAAAATACTTCAGAAAGAAGAAGTGTACGACATACTTTCTCTGCGTTTTTATCACTGCTGATACTTCACTTGCTGTACTCATACTCAACATGAAGCGTCCCTTCACTAAAACATGCTTTAAGGACACACTACCTCTGTGTCCTTAAAGAAGGTTGCAAGATAGGGAGCACTCTCAAGTTAGGCACAGTTAGATGACAAAGCAACAGCAGCTGAACAAACCTTAAGTGGACAGCAAAAAAATACAGCTTTATTTACCACTTCCATTTTATAGTTACACTGCCGGGACAAAAGCTCCGAAAAGGTAACATGCACAAGTACTGAGAATTAAGCCCTGCTGAGTGTAACTGGCTTTTCTAAAGATCACACAGCAGTCAACATTTTATCAGCACTCCACAAACAAGTTAAGGTTTGGCTGAAACTGAAGGTCTCTCTCCCTTTAGCATATTCTCAGATAATAGAACAAATGTCAAATCAGTACAAGATGGCATATTTACAAAATTGTACCCTGTTTTGCATAACCTAATGATGCAGCAGTTCTTAAGGACTGAACATTTCAAATCTGCTAGAAAAAGATTGCCAAATCTATGACTGTTTCAAACACTTGCCAAAAGCATATCAAATTCAGAGTGAACTGCAGAATAATGTTCTCACAAGTTGAACAGTCTCTTCGGTATGCTTTACATGGCTACTGTGTCTGACCTCTAGAGCTCTGCCCCGATTCAGTCTCAAGTCTTTTGCATCAGCGATGTTTCTTCCAGATTCTCTGCCATTCAGCCTAGGATTATATTTAGGAGCACCACCTAAGTGTGCGCCTCTCTTTTACAAAGCTCTAATTTTTAATAGTTTACAACTATCTTAAAAGACATTGAGCACACCTAATTAGCCCACTTAGGAGTGTGAGTTCTCCTTAAGACTTGGCTCCTGACAAACAATATTTAACATCTCAGATTCTCTGCCTTCAATAAATGTAGAATTTAATGTCACAGTAATACAAAGGTAGGATGTACCCCTCTTACCACAACTGGTTTCTTGAGTCTATATATTCAGTCATTAATAATACTCTACACATTAGGAAGGTGCCTAGCAGCGCTCATCTTCTCTAAGCAGGTGTGTACACCATCTCATTTCTTTTAAATCAGGGTGCATACTATAGTTTATGCAACTTTTTACTTTTCATGCCAGCTTTACAGCAATGCAGCAGGATAGAGAATATATGATGCAGCACACAAACCTGACAGCACAGAGTTAGCAGTGCAAGCTTTAACAGCTTCAGCTGTATGTACGAGCTTTCAGTACAGATTTTGCATTTACCTCAAAGAACATTCATTTCAGCAAACAGCTCTCGTCAGTGTCAGAGGGCCAGGAGGCTGGCTGTTGGGACTGGGACATGGAACAAAGGGGCTGTAAGCCAGGGACATACTGGCCTGAAGTCAGTAAGGGTCTTCAGCAATAACAAAATCCCACAACGCTTTCACTGAAAAACAACAAACTCACTTTGCAAGCTACCCCACCCTCCAGGTTAAAAGTAAAGTCCAAGTACTATATTATTTGGAGCTTCTAACAACAAATGAGGATTTAAGTTGCATTTTCTTTTCTCTAGGAGCAGCAGCAAAGTGTGACAATCTGATCTAGGCAATTACTCCTCCTCCATCTAGCCACCATTCTCCCCAATTAGTCCTCTGAGTAACACATTTGAAACCTTTAGCTCTTTGGTACTGGCAGTTTCAACGTGGCCATTGCCAGCAATGGATACCATGCCAAGAAAATCCGACTCCTGGCTTGAAAGGATTAAACAGTCCTCTGTTGCCATCTGTGCCGTGAAGCTGGTGAGTGACTTTGTGCACCCAGAGCGTTAACGTTCGTTCTGCACAGCGACAGTAACTTGTATTTACACTGCTACCTCGCAGACCTCCTACTGTTCCCACTGCATTAAAGAAACACATTTGGAGAAAGGCAGGCAGGCAGGCGGCTGCAGGCTGCTGGTCAGTGCCTGCTGGGCACCACTAGCTCCGTGGTTAGAAGAGGGAGGTGCAGACACAGTTCCACGTTGTCCAGCAGTCACTACCATTGCCCCCAGTCTTGACCAAAACATCTCATATAGCAGCTGACAACACTAGAGTACTGTAAATATATGTCAAACCACATGTTTCGGTTCATATAGGTATGTATTTGTATGTTTTACCATACTTTTAAATCAATGCAACACCCCCCACCCTTTTTCTATCCGTGACACTTACTATTTTAATGCACACAACCAGTGCTAAACTGTCTTCTACCCTGCTTACCAACCCAAACACAGAATGCTCTATCTCCTCACCCAACATCAATGTTTGATTCCAGTACCACCATGGCTGGACTCTTCTGTAAAACATTCCAATAACCAGGCCACAAAGTCCCCCTCAGATTCCTCACAGTTCTCCTATAGCCACCGTATTTTCACCTAGGCCTGAAGTTTAACAAAACCTAACAGAAAGTGTGCTGCTCTGCCCTATGCCCAGCTACCTGTGACTTCAAAAAGCCCTTGAGGCAACAAAAATCATCTGGCACATGGAAGAGCAAGTCAAACAATCATGCTGTAACAAGGACGAACAATCTACATGCAATTTGCTTTCAGCAAATGGAAATTCCCTCACTGCTGTGCGAACACTGGTCATATTAGAACAAGCTTTGGACACCCTGTGTTTATGGAGATGGGGCCAACATTTCAGTCCTGACACTGCTGGCTCTCAGCTGGGCTGCCATTTGATATGATCACATACAGACAGACTTGCCTACCTGTCAAACTGTTCTAGTATTGAGGAGATTTTGCGTTCCCTGGAAAAAACTTGCAGATTCCTAAAGCAGGAAAGTTCACACAATACCCGTTTTTAAAAAAAATTACATTTCAGAAAGAATGGGAGTACATTTGTTTTTGTGAAACATGTTTAAAATAAAGCATACTTTGCTCGCAAACATATAAAGTTTAAAACAAGTTTGTTTCTTGGTAGTTAAAATAAAAGTTTTTACAGCTTGTTTTACAGTCTGCAAAGTAGTCAAATGGAACTGAATGCAAAAAAAAAATCCCAAAACACTAACACACCAAACAAACAACAGAAACTCACGCCATTCACCAAGAAGAAGTTGCCTTGTGCATCTCTGAACACGTGAAACTACAGCCTCTAACAGCACAATGCAACAGTTCTAGCAGGAAAGAGCAAACAAATTTATTTCTCCCCACAGGGAAAGAACTCAACTGTTTAAAGAACAATACAGCAGTTTAGAAATGAAACAACACACAAAAAAATGAAACAAAGTGATTTCTTTCTTACATTATAGTTCTTCAGATTATCATTTGCTGTAGGAAGGCCCATGTATCGCTCTGTGTATATTGAATCTGAAATTTAAAAAATTCCCAAATTAGAATCTGCTACTTAATTTTCAGTCTGTCTACCATCAATTTTACCCATTGATACAAGCAGTAACAATGCATACTGGAAATCAGGTTTTCCACAATGAGGCATGTAGGTAACCATCGTTATTCAGAATATTTAATCTTCTTGTTGCCATGGACACCTGAATGCTGAATATTAATATAGTACTTTGTGTCAGTGTTCCCTTATTGTTATTCTTTCAGTAATCCTAAGAAAATGACTCAAAATGTTGCAGTAAATAACTAGCATTTGAAAAAAAACCTCTTATTTATTTTATCTAAATGTTTACTACCATAAATCTATACTATGAAAATATAGTAGTATATTAGAATTCAGCTTGGCTGGAAAAAAAAAAAATTGATCTTCCACTTATTTTTTGCCATGTTACCATTTGAAGATTTGCTGCTTTGTTTTAAGCCATACAAATTAATCCTCTGCTGCCATATTCTAATGTCCTTTTGACTTCTCATCAGAGTTGTTGCACTAGAGGTTTTTTTATGCTGAATATGTATGCCTCCATAATCCTTCATTTAACTAGCTAAAAGTGGGATTTTAGAGATCTTGATCATTAAAAAAATATTTCCTGTCATACTGTAATATTCATGTCCAAAATATTATGAAGACATTGCTATGTCCCCAACAGACTACTGCTGATGCCTGGCAGTATGATCTGATGTGCTGAATTAGCTATTATCCAGCCTCTGTGCTAGTTGCAGAATGATAAATTATGCCTTATTTAGCAGAGGTTTGCCAGGGAAAGCTTTCCCTTGGATGTTTTTGGACAAATAAAAACAAGAAAAATGTTAAAATGCGCTCAGATTGCACCAGCACCTATTTATAACTTTATATAATTTTTTTAATCTGGAAGAAAGGCCCCTATAACTGTATTTCTAGCCTCATGCAACTACTTGAAACCTTATGCTCTTAAGGCTTGAAGCACAGAGACTTGTCCACTTGATCAGGTTTTCCTCACATCAAGCTATTCTCAAGATGAATCAGATTTATAAAATCCAAATTTTACACGCTAAATAAAACCTTGAGCAACCAACCTAAGGCAATTCAAATCCTATTCTGTTACTCTGAGAGAATAAATTACAATGCAAGTTCAAAGTTAATCCTCACAGTTCATTCTTGTAAGTGAAGTTTCATTTTGAAGACGAAAAAGTGTAATAGCGATGAATTTCTGACACAATACAGGTTTGTGTATTGTGTGACACACAAAGCAAACAGACACATTACAGTAATACTACAAGGATTACAATAATTTAGCCTTCATTAATGGTTAAGGAGATTACTTGAAGTTATGGATCTGACTTTTTGAAATGGGAAATAATAGTTAGGAAATTGGTTTAATTTCAAAATGCAGTGGCCACGAGTTCATAAAAACAGACCAAGTGGCATTTACGTGGTATCTAGAAGATAATCAAAAGTTCTGTGCTATGAATCCACACTTTGCAGCGTGTGCACTGGAAGACATATGGGAATCCTTGTAAGGAGGAAGCCATCACGTACCATAATATTGCCAGCGTGACACGGGGGCAACCGCTATTCCACACTTGAACACGCCGCTTCCAGAGCCAAGCACCATGGAGGTCACATATCCCCCATAAGACTGAGAAGAAAACATTGCTGTTATTTTAGTCGGAAGGGAAAGGATGGGGCCCATCTGCTACACAGTTCATCAGACATTTATAGGCTCAGCGTTTTTCATATTAATGAACTCCATTCTGAATTTGGGTCAGATCTCAGCCAGCCTGCTCAGTCGGGGAAACAGGCATCAAACAGCGCATGGCAGCTGTGGCGCTGATGAATGAGAACTCGATGGGGAGAAAGGGCGCAAATGCTGCCCAACTGTGACTCAGCTGAGGATGACTGTGTTTGGTGGCACTGTAGGCAGCAGCAAAAGACAGGAAACAAGACACTGCTGAACCGCTGTGTCCCTTCCCGTGCTGGGGGAGTGGGTGGAAGCAGAGCTCTGGCCCACAGTGTGCCTGATGAGTAGTTGCAACAGGGCATCCAAAAATTTACAGCTCCCCTGGAGCAGGCCTAGGGTAGCTCGCTCCCTAACTCTCCCCCAGAGTGTCAGGAGCAAGACTGTGACTGGGGAGTGAAGGATCTGCTGAGTCTGTGGGAGGAACTGTGCAACAACACACTCCTTGCTACGCACAGAAAATTTACTCACAGTCTAGCCTGATACACAGATGAGTAAATATCTGACACACTTGAGCATCCAGGCAGCAAGATACCTAAACACTGTCACCAACCGCCCAAATGACTGCCCTCACAAGAGTTTGAATGGGTTATTTAGGAAAATGTGCCCACCCACATTCAAAAACAAGAGCTATTTTTGGATCTCAGTCCTGTCTTAAAACTGGATTACAGGCAAAGGGAATTGCAATTTCAAAGTCCTTAAATGTTTGCTCCAACTTCAATTCCTAGGTCTTCCCAATGAGATCAGCAAAGTAACACATGCACTTAGTAATTAAACCCTGTAAAAATGCCTAACTTGGCCACAGTAAAGATATTACTGCTGAATCTATGGAAGCAAAATCTATGTACATAGTGACAGGCTGACAATGAGAGGCTGACAATTTGAAAACCCAAGAGATAAAGAAAATCTGTTTGCCCACAGGTTCAGCGTCCAGGATGCATAATCCCAACGTAGCTCCAAAGAGGAATGCTCTTGTACTGTTCATCCTGAGGGTCATAAGGACTTAAGATGGGATTGCATCAAATCTTCAGTTTCTGCAGAAACAATTTTCCTTCCACTACAGTTAATACTATTACATGTGACTTCATATAACAGAGATGTTTTCTCCCCAAAGAAAAGCTATTAAAGGCACCATCTTGCCATCAAGCAATTTATTCACTGGTGCCTGTCACCTGCAGTGCCCAAATTTCAGTTAACAATTTAATTCAGTACTGGAATAACTAACACTATGTACACATTTAGCTTTGCAGCTACTGGGGTATGTATATGCTACTAAACCATTAAATATTTCCATCTACTGTGCCAGGTTTTAAAGATGCATCAAGTTAGACAAATCTGGCCTCTGGTTGCAAATACCAGGATAACCATCCCACACAGCTGGCTTGAGTGTAATTTCACACCTTTTTTTAAAAATCAGTCATCCAACTGAATAAATACTGGTGAATATACACTTGGATTTTTTTTTTTTTAGTATAGGTTCATACTGTACAAAGGAACTTGGCAGCATCCATTTAAATTGGTTTTTAATCCCTCTCATAGTCCTAATTTCTCTTACAAAGGCTCCTGAATGATTGCAAAAGGGCAATGTATAAACACACTTTTAAGATGAACTTCATCAGTTCAAGTACTGGATGGTGCTGTGACCCCAGAGGTGCCTCACATGAAGCACTACAGGATCTCACACACATGGCAACACAACAAGTAGTTGTTAAAATTAAATAGTATTCCTGCCCAAATGGAGTACTTACCCAACCCCAAACAGCTATTCTGTCCTTATCAACAAAGCTCATTTCAGAAAATTTTCTGAAAGCAAACAGAATAATTAACACTTAACAGACTGCAAGTATCCGCCATTCTACAGGCGTGTCCATCTCCTATCAAGTCTGCCTCTTTCTATTGTATAAATAAGCATCTCCCACTTCATCATAGCGACTGCATATGAAAACATACAATAATTCAGGCACGTGTGTCCTTAGGAGATTTTGAAGAACATCTGTGCTTATGACACTCTGAAACCCCTCCACCCACACTCACTGACATTTGTATTGTATTAGGTTAGGTTTCACTACCTGCCCTGTCTTTTTTTTAAAGATGCACAAAAATCAAATTGCAGCAGTAAGGAATAGACCAACACATGTAAACACAGTCAGCATTAAAAAAAAAAAAAAAAAAAAATAAAGAAAATGGTGAAATTCTATTTGTTTAAATGCCTTAACATTTTAAAATCCCACACAGAAAACCCTGTTAGATCACTTCATTGCAATTCTGAGAGATCCATACTCTGATTGTTTGTTTTAGTGAGGTTTTACAAGCATAAACCAAGTGACAAACATGAACTATGATTTAAAGGCTGAGTATTTCTCATAATTCTGCCACAACAGAAACCTCCAAAAGCTTGAAATAAAACTTCCATCTCCATGTTCCTTGGTAGCATGTTCTTCTACTAATGCGACACATATTATCTCTATAAAATCATCTCCATAAAACCAGAGATATTGGTATTACAGCATTAACTCTCCTCTCTTTTTAAGCACAAAATGATGGTTGGCCCATAAATGACCTCTGTGTACAAAATTAAGCAAAGTGTCGTTATTTTTGCCAATATTTTCAAGGCGACGATTTGTAACCATCACCTTTTTCCCCCCTACACAACAAGCACGTAAAAGAAGGAGCAGGTGTTGACCTTTCCCTGTAGCTCACCTGGCTGCTGCTATCTGATCTTCCACTTCGTATGTTCCCAGCCTCCGGTTTATTGCGTGCATGATTTCATCCCCTTGGTACCCGCTTCCCCTGCCGTCGAAGCTGGCCACGATGATCTGCTCTGTGCTTGCCAGGTAAGTAGCCCAGTTGATCCGGAAGACTTGGTCTACTTTCTGACTACAAGGTCCTGCATACCTAGGGGAAAAGTGTCACACAATTCAGGCATTTACTCTCCACACAGTCTCACATCAACCACGTGGAACATATATATCGCTGGCAATTTTGGCCTCTAAAGCAGGATAAACTTTTAAATTAAACTGAGGAAACAAGAAAAGCATCACTGACTGACTCCAAAGTGCCACTAAAAGTAATATGCTTTTTTAAAACTTCAGCTGTTAATCAAGAAAGCAGACTGGATTTTTTTTTCATTTTACTCCTTTCTGCTCTAATAAGAAACCTTCATTATTTTGACTTTAACCAGCCTATCAGAAAGCCAAGCCAAGTTTTCTCTTGTTTTGGCATATCTAGTCACCTGAGTTTCAAAGCGATGTTCTCTAACTACTTCTGTTCTGTTCACCCATGATTTATTTGGTTTAAGTCTGAAATCAACAAATAGCCTTCAACTGGAAAAATGAAAAATACCATCTTTGCATTTTCGGTATCTCATCAGTCTGAACTATTTCTTATGCAGGCTGAGAAAAAGGAAGCAAAACTGTAATTTTAACTTTTTACTTTAAAATATTTCAGAAGCACTTGATCACTATGAAATCATACTCTGAATGTCTTGATGGTAAAATTTGGTGCAGTGCACTTCTCTAGCCACTGTTTAACAGAGTAATAAATAGAAGAATGGCTCCTATAGCTCTATAGCTCACTTTTATCCGTTTTAAAAGCAGAGAAAAAACTACGAGGAATTGAATTCGAGCTATGGATTCCTATACTTCCAAAGTAATTTCTGATATTAAGATCACCGTGAACCAGAGGTGATCCTGACAAAGGTCCAGGTAAGTCAATAAAAATAGTATCATAACCAAAACGAGTCTTAAGAAGCCAAGAGCACTGGCTGCTCATTAAAATGTTCAATAGGCACATCAAAAAGTCCTGCCAAACTGCATTATATAAAGATGTATCTAACAACTAAGAGCTATTTTCCTTACAGTCACCTTTTTGTAAAAAGATGAAAAGCTTAACATTTTTTATATTAATGCACAGCTCAGAGTCACTAATTCCCATTTAGAAGAAAACATACCAGGATGATCCAAAGTGCCTGAGGAAGACCAGACCAATCAGCACATGCTCATGTATTTATGAAAAAAACCCGCAGCAAACGCAATCCTGACCACAGGATGATGTTTGTCAACACTGACTGACAGTCAAATATCACAGAAAAAATGCAGTTTCACACACACTACTTCAGCTTTAGGGTACAAGGCTTACTCAAGGTTTCATTCTGGAATGTGATTTCATCAAAGATCACTCCTAAGGAACGTCACGAAGAGAGGAGGAGGTAAGCTAACACGAACATCCTGGCTGTTAAATCACATAGAATCAATCTGCCTCAGTGCCACCACCACAGTATGTGCTCATTAAGCATTACATCATCTTAGGGCACAGGAATCCACCATGAACTGGGATAAACCTCAATTTTTCATTCCATCTTAAAACTACTTCAAAAAGTAATTAGAAAACATGCCAGTTTTGTGTTTCCTTATTAAGAACATTTGAAGTAGATGAAAGTGATTATTAACACAACACTGCCATGTGATTGAAAACTTACACCTCAAGGAGCAGAGGGTACTTCTTTGATGAATCGAAACGGGGAGGCAGTATCATTTGATACCACAGGTCTGAAAGCGAAAAGAGTTTGACTTAGGTCAGCTCTCCAGTGAAATTATTTGACATGCATTACAATTCATACAAGAGCATATCTGAGTCACCCCCTAAAAATTAAAGAGCAGTTTCATCTCAACTGTCCTAATATATACATGTAGAAGTTCCTAGCTAATGTAGTCACTTTTTAAAATGTTTTATAGTTAAATTAGCAGAAAATAATAAAATCTGGGGACTCAACATGCTGTCTCATGAGATTACTCTAAGCTTACATGTGAAACTTGTTATGACTCTATAGTGGTACATCCAACACAGGCTCAAAAATAACATTTCTCTTCCAGCAGAGGAAAGAAATTCTATATTATTTTGAACCTGCCAGATAGACTTTGCTTGACAGTTTGTAAAGCATCCCAGAAACATATCCAAGTATCTATTATTTTTGAAGCAATATTGATTCCAGTTCCATTCATGTTATTCGTTCTACCCAAGTTGGCTGTGAGCTGAACCTTTTAAAGGCACACCCTCTAAGTTTTGCAAACTGAATGGCTCAATTGTTCACTCATGAATTTTAAGAGAACTGATGCTGCAATGCTGATAGACTGCACTGCAGTAATAGTCAGAGTGCAAATCTTACAGAAATTTGCCCAGATATGAATATGCAAGGCATCAGAACACTGAAACATAATGTAAGTTGAACACATTAAAATACTAATTTTAAATTTTTGCATACTCTATAGTCACAGGTGTAGATTTCTTCTCTAATAACCTACATGGACTTGTGAGCAGACTTGAAACTTTAAGCAGGACTACATAAATGGTTTTGCTTCTCCTATTTTTGGTATTAAAAATAGATTCCCCTTACCCAAAAGCTTTTACCCTGAAGACATGAAGTAGTAAGAACAAAGAGGAATTAAAAAAATATGAATATACAACTGATAGCATGAAGAACATCTTTAAATCTCCATCTTGCCTGGAAGATTTCATCTTTAGCCCTAGTAAAAATGTGACAGAAATAAAAGACAGAAAACACAAAGATAAAGAGAGTTATTATATAAATAAGGTAACAGTGAAAGAAGGGAGGCATCAAAAAGAACAGTTAGCAATGACTGTCCTAACTCAATACAGTTTGTAAAATGGAATTCCTTTAAGAATATCTGCTCATTTTATCAGGAGGAAGTTTTTCATGAAGAGAAACGCTAATAGCAAAGGCTGGAGCAAGAACAGTGTAGACAGGTACCAGGACTCCCACTGCTGGGCTCTCTGATGTTGCTCAGCCTAAGAGCACACCAAGAACATTTCTCTACCCAGATTCTGAGGGGCACCACTCACAAAGCATTAACAGTTCATTTTCTAGCATTTTGTTCTGGTCTGTATCGAGATTTATGCAGTCTCAGAGAGTGAATGTGCTTTCAAAAATTCAATCCAAATCCATTCAGTCTATTCAATCCCTCACACAAAGTCAAAGTGTTGAAATGTTGCTTAAATATTTTCTCAAGATTTTTCACTTAGACTGTGTCTGCTTTTTCATAGTAACTGAACTTCTCCACTCTCCCAACCTGCTAACACAAACCAAGAGGACTTGCACCTGTAAATCGGAAAGACCTACTTGAATTTATAATGTAATTTAAATTCAATAATGTTAAAGAGCTTTGAGTTTGTGCCCCAACCTCATTTCTCTTATTTATTTAATGCACTGTTAGAGACTTCCGGTTTCCAGTTTATTATAAAGGAAAAAGGAGTTAAGCCACTTCATCAGGAAAACATGAAGATATCACACTATGGAAAAAGCACATTTTAGATAAGAACATTTTGGGATTTCAGAAAATAACGAAGAATGTTTGGAAATGTTAAAAAAAAATCATCTTGCCTCTAAGTTCTGAATAACTGCAAGAATTCCCATTACACCCATCTGTCCTGTCATGCTCTTCAGCAGAAGACTTTGAATCGCTTGGTGAAAAGGGGAGGAGGGGGAAAGGTAAAAGACGTTTTTGAACTTACTGTATCCACCTATACTAAGGGAGTCAATTTTTTTTGAAGGCATCTGAATATCTTTCAATGAATTTTCCAGTTCGGTGTTATTTTCCAAGTATCTGAGGACTAAATAACAGAGTAAGTAAGACTCAAAGACTAAACACATTTTTTTCAACTGTACTGCTCTTTAATTATGAACCACTTTAAATATTAAACCTGAGATGATGGCAACTTACATTACGGTTTTAGTTTACTGCAGTTTTTTTTTTTCCTCTCAGATTCAATGTTTACAATATAGCTTTCCTTCAGTTATTTTTTCCTTGTTTTTCATCTAAATACAGTTTCAGAAAAATTGAACAATTATCCAGTAAATAAAACATATGCTACTTACTGTTTTCTAGCCCAGTGTAAAATAATGTTAAATAAACTCTGAATAAACATATGCCAAGCTATATAATTTATTCTCCTGGAAATTATTTGAAATTAAATTTACCCTTTATAACTGACATTTTTGTTATTATACTATGCAATGAGAACAAAATCAGAATAAATTTACAGTACAATTATCTGGCTCAATATAAATTGAAGACAATCCCATACCTTGATCATCAGTGCTACTGTGCAGAGTAGATATGGGCAGGCCAGGACCTGTTAACAGGGCAGAAAACCTTCATGTTTGCATGCTGGCTTGAAACACAACCCTTGTAAAGTAATTGGAAACAGGTGAATCATAAAAGCTCAGAACTCGTTTCTCGCCAGTCTGCTCAAGCTGAATTTTTAGTTAACAGGGCCCAAATTCAAGCCACAAGATCCCACAAAATACCCAGACTGTCTCAGAGATGAACCACATGACTGTGAGGTACTGAAGAACGGAATTCCCACTCTTTAGCGAAGGCTATGCCTTGGTTGCGGACAATCGTCCGGCCATCAGGAAGCCTTGTCACAGAGACCACAGCAGCTGTCTTCAAGTTTTACAGTCTGTCAGAAAATTCCCTCTCTGCTGTCTGTCCTTCTAGCCCATGGACTAAGGAAGACCTTGGCATATTAAAAAACAACATACATTTCAATTTAAAGAAATTTTGGAGACAGTTTTATTTTTCCCACACTTTGATTAATTTAACCCTTGTACTAGCTAGCAGGAGCACTTCCATGTCAGAGACGAACTACAGTCCCACTACTTACCTTATGATTACATTACGTGGATTTTTTTCTTGACCAGCACTATCTTAGTTTTACTCTCATGCATAAAGCACTGCTCTTTACCCAGTCTGTTGCTTGTCACACTTTCAGAGCCTCCGAATTCCTTCTGCAGGCAGAGCTCCCCGTGCATCTCTCAAGGAGATGCGCAGTGGACAGGAGTGTTTTGCAGCTCTTTCAGGTCCACTGACAGATAGAACTAACAAGTTTTATCCTAGAATTTTTGTCAAGGTACTTTTGAGGCTAGGAGGCAGGATGTTTTTCCACTGCCAATACATTTATCCAATATTATCAACACATATCATTGTTACACAGTACATATCAAGATCCTGACGAAGTGAACTTCACCACCCAACTAATCAGTGAGTCATGTTTATGTCAATTAATTCGGGATATACTCACCGAGACAATTTAGTTGATAATACTGTGCGTCTTTGCTGAAGGACACAGAATAATACTGGCATCTTTCTTGATCCAGATTACAGCTAACACATTTAGTAGATTTTGGACTGCTTTCCAAGAGCAATCTGCAAAGTAAATGAGCTTCATCTCAGAGATTATTTTTTTTTTTTTAAGCTATGCTAAACCAGTATATGCTTTTTAAATAAGATGGCCGAATGAAACATCAAAATTCAGAAGTGATAGAAAATGATTCAAAAACTAGAGAAAACAGACTTTCAACTTTTGAGTTCAATTAATACTGAAATTATAATAATAGGAAAAAAAGCATGAGGGTTAGTTTTAGGTTTTTTTGATTGAGGATTGGTTGTTTCTTCTCACAATTTCCCTTTATTAACCGAATTTATAGAAAAATACTTCAGTTATTTTTGCAGTTTATACTCTTACACTGATTTTCATTAAATATCCTAAAGAAGATCCACATTAGGCTGAACATCTGAATCTTTAAGTTTTCAGTGCTTTTTCTTAAAGTTTCTCTTTTTCATTAAAAAGAGTTTTACTCATATTGCAGAAAAAAAATTTCTTACTTATAAAGATTTCTTCCTCCTGGCATTCCACCATTTTCATTACTAATGTAGTATCTGTAAAAGCAAAACATACTGATTTTAGTATAATATTTACTGTATAATATTTAACAATTTTATCTTACATGTTTAAATCAGATTTTTAATGAGTTAAATGACACCTTCACCCTGTTCTCTCTCCCTGCTTGCTCAGACCCTTGTTACCAGCCCTTATGATAGGAAGTGGTACCTTGTTTACAAATACTTACAAAAATTCATTGGTTACAGCTTCTATGTCGATTACTTCCCATTTTCCTGAAGTAATAGCTACTGGAGCCTGGGGCAGGGGAAAAGGCAAGGCAAAAAGTAGAACATGAAAGCACTTGATCACCAGGAGCAACATAAGCCAGCAGTGACTGTCCTACACAATGTTCCTCACCTGTGAGCCATTTACGTAATGGATGTGCTTGTAACCTGCTGCGTCGCTGAAGACTTTGTAGTAGGCAGCATTGTCGGGTGCAAAGTGAGGGACAGATGGCTGAAACTTGAACATAAGAGAAACGTCTATTAAAGCAAAAAACCAAAACTCCAGATCCAAAGCGATAAATTTAGGTTTTAATATCTTTAGCCAGGAGTCTCAATGTTTACAACGAGGCATCAATGAATGTTCTGCACACATTTTTGCCTTCTGACTTAGCAGGTAGAACCTGTAGCCATCACTTTTAAAATGAACACACTTGAAATATTTTCCTGCTCCTTAAGCAGCAGATTTTCCTGAGTATTAGTCCCAGTAGTGATCCACCCACTCCCCCAACCCCACCATGTAGAATTTGAAATACCTTCAGTGGTCTTAGTTTTCTAAAATTTTAGGAAACAATATGTGCATCTACTTTCAAAGGCACTGTTTTATTCTGTCCAACAGAGTAACCTAAAAAATGTAAACTTTGCAAATTCATGTTCTTCTTGAATTTCCCATTTTAAAATGCATATTTGTGAACGAATTCTTTGAACTCAATTTTTTTTTTTAGCTTAACAGTGAAAAATGTCCTGCTCTATTCAAAAAAACACAAGCTGCTTTCCAAGAGGAAATTTTTCTAGTAAGTAGGTGATTACAGAATGACAGACAACTCCAACTGGAATAATATTTTCATGAAGGAACTATCCATTTATCAATTGAGAGTGACAGAAATGAATCAATTTCTTCTATTGACTGCCATTTGAATGTGCTACATATGGTAGAACAAAAAGAGAGGAATGAAATTGAGCTGAATGAAATAAAACTTAATTTTTGTGATAAATGCCCAAAGGATCTAAATGCTAATTAGGCAACTGACACAATGTAACTGCCTCGGAGATGTTATACCCATTTTGAAATGGTGAAACAAAGCTGAAGTGATTTGCCTCCGGTCATTCAGAAAGCAATGACAGAAATTGAGTCTTTCTAACCATGTGCTCCAAATAACCTCTCCTTGTTCCCAAGCAATATTTTTGCAAAAAGTAATCTGGCAAATATTTTGCTAGCTTTTTCCTTATTTTTCAAAGTGTGACTTTCCTTTAACCCAACTGGCAAGCTCTAACAGCTGATGACCTGGAAGCCTTATACAGCAATGCAGGCTTTTCTGAGCATTCTTAGTTTAAACATAATTTCATCTCCATTAAAAAAAAAAAACAACAAAAAAACCAAACCAAAACCACCAACAAAAAAGCTAAAAACCCCCTCCCCTTAAAAAACCATAAAAAACATTATAGATACAAAGAGAGGACTATATGTCTGCATTCTACACACATATATATTTTACTTAAATTTGTCTATACATACATATGTGCATATCTACATCTTGCAAATGTATAAAAATATTCCTTATCAGTCAAATATAATCATCCATAAGAATGTGAAAATAAAAAAAAAGGAATAAATATATCTATCCTGTCCCCTCTTGAATCCTCCCTACTCTCTATTTCTTTCTCAAATCCAAGAATCATACAGTGAAATTATCATTTCTTCCAACGGCTCCTAAGAAGTGGGTTGTCTCTTTAAAAGAAACAAAAAACCAACAACCTAGTTTAGTGGCACAGACTTGCATTTTGCCCTCTCATTTTGCACAACTGTTTACAAAGTCTGCAGCTTGATCATCACATTGTCTAATTGTGAAGCCTTTGCTGCAGAGAAGCAAAATGTGTCAGCGTTAAGGCCTTCCTTTCCATATCAAATTTGACAGCAGGTGGGTTGATCTCTCATCTTCATACTGCGGATGATTTCATCCCTGCTGTTGCCTCCCTCTTTGCATTTCTTTAAACTTTCATTTTTGACTTCAAAAGTGAATTAGTGACTAAAGCATAATCAGTGTGTGGAAAATGCGGGAGTGGAAAGTGTACTCTGTGTTCTCATCAAAAACTCTGAAACTCATTTCTCCCTCCAAATCTGAACTTTTGCATCTCTGCTTCACTTCCCCCAGATCTTCTGTGTAGTTCATTAGGTGCCTACTCTCTACCATGTACAAAAGGACTGAGAGGCAGCTTGGAAAGCATCATCCAGACAGTAGCGGCTGGTTTGGCAAAAATGCAAGAAAATTTTAATCTGGCCAGTTACATGCACCTTGTCCCCACATCTCTTCAATGGGTATTTCATGTGGGGGAAAAATAAATAAGTAAGTAGCCCCAACGAAAACCTGGAATTGTTTGTTGCAACCTGATACAATAAAAACTACTTTTGTCCTCTATGCCTTTCTTCCAATATGATTCAAAGGTTACAGAATACACTTCTTAATACATTTTATTCCCTACATCTTTCTGGAGGTAGCAGGAAGACTAGAAAGCAGGTAAGCCTGCATAGCTGGCAACTCCCCAGAACAAAGGGAATTCTGAATTTGGGCTCCTGCATTTCCCCCCTACCTACTGCTACCAAAGCAGCGGTCAGAAGTAGAAAGGAGTCTGGAAAGGGCACTATGCTTTTGGTGAGCTGGACATAAAATCACAGACTCATAGAACAGTGTGGGTTGGCTGCCATGGGCAGGAACATGCTCCACCAGACCAGGGTGCTCAAAGCCCCATCCAGCTTGGTCTTGGGACACTCCCAGGGATGGAGTATCCACAGCTTCTCTGGGCAACCTGTTCCAGTGCCTCACCACTCTCACAGTGAAGAATTTCTTTCTAACACCTAATCTGAACCTACTCTTTCAATTTACAGCCATTATTAAGATGCACAGGTTGCAGAGGGCATGATTAGAGCTCCAGCCATGCTGCACTGTTAGCCCAGCCTGGGAGTTCAGAACTCATTACCCACAAAAAAGTAAAGCGTGACACCAGGTGTGGGGTGACATTTGAGATCATTTTTTCCTGTACATGTAAAACTCAGCAAGTGAGAAGACTGGACCTACACACAAGAGGCACTGCAAAATGCAACAGGCTCATATAAAATTTTCATAATTATCAGAGTTATTTAGCATGTAGCAGTTTTAGAAATTGAACACTCACTCTGCCAATCCAGCCAGTTGCACTTTCTTCAGTAAGCTGTTTTTCCTAAGAACGAGAAAAACAAACAATCCCACAACAATTATGTTTATTTTACATCAGGCTTTATTTCTACAAAGATAAACACACAGATATACTCTACTCCTTTCTAGTTTAATTTACCATTGCAACTCTCCCACCTATTTTTTCTTACCTTTGGACATGACCAAGTAGCATTTTCAAAGTCACAGACTGCGAGGATGGAAAAATTCTGAATTCTTCTGAGCCACTGCAGACAAATCCTTTCATCTGTCACCCATGTTACAACACTCAAATAATGATCACTGAAAACAGCAACAGCATAACATATTTTAAATCCTTTCTATAATAGCATACCGTACAATAGCATTCAGCAATTCACTGAATGAGACTCATCTGGCTATTTTCATTTCAATCTACTCTTCAACAATAAACAATGATGCAAATGTAATTGAGCCATTTTTCCATCAATTGTTTTTGCTGCTAGAAGATGCCTTGGTTATTTTCAGAGATACAATAAAGAATTAGATGGCTCGTACAAACCCACTTCCAGAAAGACTGCAATTAAATTTTAACAGCTATTCTCTAATGCATAAAATAATAGCTACTCTAGACTGTTCACAAATCTTGTACTGTGTGCATCTAGAGGAAATTCTTCTGAATATTAAGTTGCATATGCCTTAGATTTAGGAATTTTATCCTTAGCTGCCTGAAGTTGGTTGCTTGTAATTATTTTCTGAGTGATACATACTTTTGTTCAATTTAGTAGTCATTTCCATTAGTTACAATGGAGGGAGAGATCATACCACAACCAGATATTACTATCTGAATATTTTACTTTCATCGTCAGAATACCGCCCAGCTGACATGAAGAATGAAGTATTCAAAAAAACCTCATTTTCATGAATATTCCTGTATATTAATTTTAAAAATGCACCACATAAAATTTAGTGGCTTTGTTTACCATAACGATCTGTTAGATGTACTGTCTTTTCCTATTTTAGATCTCTCCTATCTCCTTGAAGCCTTATGAACTAAAATAAAACAAACTTCCCCTCCAAGGCAAGTATACATTTTTAACCGTAATTTGCACATTTGACTTAGTTCCAAGTTCATGTTCCCTTTTCCCCCAAAGTTAGTTAACAAAAATGTGTGGGAAGTTTTGTGATAAGAGTATCTTTCTGATCACTGCAGCTGGGGAGGGAAACACTACAATTAGTGTGGATGGATTAAAAATAAGTCAGCTGGTTACCAAAAACCTTCAGATTTATTTCTAGATTACAGTTTCAAAATCATGCTTGGAAAAGGTCTATTTTTGCATTTATATTTGACTTGGAAGTCAGCAGGTCATTTAATTGCTACTGCCACTGAGTCTGCAGGAGTTTGTTTGGGAAAAAAAAAGAAAAATGAAAACACCATTCTTCCTGTACCTATATTAGTGGTTTCCCTTGTTTTGTATAAGGGGAATTAGTCCCACACTTTTTATTCTTTCAAAGTGAGAAATGTTAACCATTCTGGTGACTATAAATCATTAATCAGACAAGATGGACATTACAAGGAAAACAAACCAAAAATATTATTTATCAAGCTATTATAACAATGATCTCTCCCCGCAAGAGTGGGAATGCACCTTCAGTATTCAACAGCACACAAAAGGTTAAGCTGCAATTAACTCAAGTATAAAGAACAGTAGTTTTGCACTGCCCTTCCTCATTTGTTGCTGAAAAGGGATACTCTGCAAATACTCTATTCAGAAGTCAGCTTATTTTAGCACAGATCATTTCAGATAAGAAGGATCCATTTCCTTCATCCTCCCCCTGTATCCATGGTGCCAAAACCAGTGTTTAAACACTGGATGGATTTCATGCCGGTCATTCACGCCGAGTGTCAGGTTTCAAGTACCATCACACGGCAAAGGACTGCCATTCCAGATTCTGGCAGTTTTTCTTGACAAATAAAACTCTTGCTCTGCAACATAAAGTGCACTGTGCCACCTTCAAATGTGGGGGTAAAATTGCTGCTCATCCAAGCTCTGGATAGTGCTGTACCAGGCAACCATTTGCTGAGGCACTGCCCCTTGACATCCTCAACAAGGCACATGGAGTGAAGTATGCCACCAACTCAAGCTTAGTTTTGCTCAAAATTTAGCTCCATGGAAGTAAAAATAGAATTTTCCATCACAAAAACTAACCTTTCCTGTCATACAGTGGTATACATATAAACACAATGGAAATATTCAATACTTTGTGCTTCCAGAAGAAAAACTACCCAACAGCAACATTGCACGTTGCTCACCTTTTTCTACTCATGCGCCTTTGCTCTTGCAAAGTTCCCCAAGACTCATTCTGGCCACCTCAACTTTTGCAGGACACATATGGTGAGACTTGATTGTTATTTGGATGAGCCACTGGGAGAAGGAGTGAGTTTTGATCATTGAAATCATCATTTAAGATTTATATTTGTATTAATCCTGACTAACAGAGTGTTAAATTAATTTTAAAATGGATGAACTCCATGTAACTTACACCTCTGTTAGCCAGATGGGTGTGAGGCTGGAAGGTAGCTGATGGTTATTTTCCTCACATCAACGTGCATAAGGTATTAACAAAAGGTAAAACATAACTCTAAGACATCGAAGATCTTAATCAGTACTGAGCAAAATGTAAAGGGCTTTTAATTCTGATGCACGGGAATTATGGAGGAAAACAAGGCACGACAGCTGTCTAACATGTAGCTATTGCAGTGTGACTGTAACGGAAGGATAAAGAACAACATATTCATAAGAACTTGCATCTCTGTTAACACATGGATGTTACACTGTGGTGAGGACTGAAATGGAAGAGCACTGATTTTCCAGTTATAGCTTTTTGGCCCCCACATATAAAATACTGGTTTTATACATAAGCTAACAGACCTTTGTTTTTTTTCTGGTTTATCAGTATAACCTGTGCTTTCATACCCATCATGTTTCTAAGTGCAAACCTCTAAAACATTTCCACAATACTGTTAAAAAGAAAAAACAAAACCCAAGATCTGGGATACCAAACTGTGTGCATGCACTTTAAATTGATGTAGCTGCTCTTTACAAAATACATTTATATCATGTTGTGCATTTCCAGTGGCATTTTGAGGAATACAATTTTCCATTTACTCTGAGAGGTGCTGATTTTCACCATCTTCCCAAAGAAAACAAACATTTTAAGTATAAATCTGAAGACAACCATGATACCTTGCCTTAGCAAGGAGTCTGCTTCCAATGAAATCAAATCTTCACTTACCATTAAGGTTTTGTTTTGTTGGGTTTTTTCCCCCCAGTGAATTGAAATACATATATTATAATTTGATTATACAAAAACTTGCTCATATTAAAGTTGTACTGTGAAATGACTTCACCATAGTTAGACTCCACTGAATGTGATGAGCCAAGAACTTGTCACATTCTGAATATAACATACATGGAATATGCCATCTATATATAATCACTAGGAGGATAATCTCTGTGCAGATTTTCTCTGGTAAATCTTGTTGCTACCAGAGCCACATTACAGGGAAAAACTGCCATATACAATGAATGCAGGAAGGTCACATATAAAAGCTCCTCCTCTCCCATCAAAAGAAACAATCAAGTATCAAATATTTAACCAAAATTTCTCACCTTGATTCTATTTCTGCAGGTGGAGAAATTTCAACACGGCTGGAAGCTGGAAGTGATCTGGTATCCACAATAAAGAATTGTACAGTTGGATTTGTAGCTCCTGCCTAAAAATAAAATTTTTCATTGTACTTTTGAAGAGAGAATATTCTTGGTGAAGTGTTTGAAATTACAGATGAATAAATTACTACAGACAGAAAGGTAAAACCAGCCAACTTCAAACACATGAAAAGACAAGTTCCTAAATGCAGTTTTTAAGATTGATACATAAATTATCCTTTGTATTTTTCACACAAAAGTGTTAGTTATGTGTTTCTAGATAAGAAGGACTACTACATTTAGAAACAGTCACAGGGCTTGCTGTATTTGACCAGATCTCATCCTACATGCCACACAGGGTACCTAGCAGAGAATCAAATTCATTGCTAACACATAGGAAAATGCTTCTCCATGGAAGCAGCACCTTACATTAACTAATCGTTATCACAGCTGCCTATATCACAATCAAAGCTGTGACTGCAGCACGTACTCCACTATCTCTAATGTAATGCTGCTGACAGCAAAAGAGCTGTGTCAGTAAGGGCTGCTTCTCTTGTGGCTAACTAGCTAAGTCCTCATGGTAACAGTTAGGTAGCTGTACGTGACCCACCTCCAGAAGTCAGCAATATTCCAAACAAAAGGGGTTTGTAATAAAATGTTTAATTTATATTGGCGATTCATTCTATACCCATGTCGCTTCTCAGGGGCTGTGCTCAGGACAGAGCCTCTGCAGCCATCAGTGACCCCTCTGGGGGAGGCTCCAAGGGCACAGGCAAAGGCCATGTGCTCCAGGACCTCTGGGAAGGGTAGGGAGTGATCACGGCTGCTGCAGAGAAAGCTGAGCTTGGCACAAAGAGGGCAGCCAGATGAGCATCAAGCTGGCTGCATCAGCTGTCCTGCCCTGTTAATCAAGAGTGAAAACATCTTCCCAGGATGGCCAGACCATCATGGATTGGGGCGGGGCATGTCAATGCCTTAAGCCAACACAGAGTATAAAAACCCAGGGCTGAACAGAAAGAACTAAAAGTGATCGGCTTGAGATGACTTCAACCAATCTGTTCCTTCCCAGCAAGGGGGATGCCCAGCACTGCGATGGCGAGCGTGTTACGGAGGCCAGGTACGAGAATATGCTTCTATTGACAGTGAGAAGGGTAGCGCAACTGCTGTACTCTAAGTGTATTTTGTACTTGCTTCATATCTTTAGTGCATTGCTCAGATGAATCAAAATCCTGTATAACATCGAATAACTTCACACAGGTAAGTCTTGTACTAAAGATGAAACCCTCCCCATGTGGGGCACATGAAGGAACCTGTTGGAGCACTCTGCACTCTGACTCTCATCCCATTCGGCCCAGTGCCAACTGTGCCATAAGCAGTGGGCATAACATCACGTGGAGAGGAGGGAAAAGAAGAAGGAGCTCCTTGCACTAAAGGTCTCACTCTCACAGCTAAAACTGGAAGAGCTTTAGGTGTGGGCAAAGAAACTCCTTCAGCAGATTCCTCCTTTTCCTCTCAATATAGGAAACTGAAAGTGCTAGATTAGCTGAAGAAGATTCCATTATCAATACCATGCACAACCCTAACCTAATGTACATCTGCCTAATGCTTTGTACCAATTTAACTCCCTGAAAGCTTTTTTATCTCAACATCTACTCACTACCTCCAAATTTTATGCTGAAACAACAAAACCTTAAACCATACTTTTTTTCCCTCTTTTTTCTTTCCCCTGGAGATAACAAAATACTTTAACATTGCCAGATGCTGTTGACTTCAGAAAGAGTAATCACAGCAAGCTGTTGAGGAGAGACAGACAATGTTTTCATTAGCAGGAACTGATTAAATGAGACTACTCTCTTAATGAAACTACAGAACAAACATGTTTAATAAATAACACAGACCTTGGGATATGGGATTTTAATGGTCTTTGGATACTGCAAGGTGTCCTCAGAATAAAAGGAATACTCTATAACAGGAACTTCTGTATCATTAAACGATGCATATGCCAAAAAATTGCCATTTGGAGACCACCACACAGCAGAATGGGTGCCAAACATTTCCTCTGAAAGAGATGCAAATGTATTTAAGTTATAATTGATAAGTCGGCTCTTCTATCTTAGGTGCTGTTCTCATTAGTTTTTAATAGGAGTTTTTTTAAAAATTGAAGTTCAGATACTAAACTGCAGACTGTTTGTTTGGGTTCTGAAATGAGACATTAGATAGATATTAATAATCTAGCATGTGAAGCTAATTCACACCAAGATTTCCAGTGACACAATGCAAGCTAGGCAAGCTCATATCCATTCTTAGATCCTCACACTAGACAGGTATTAAGCTCAGATAAGGATGTATGTTTCTTTTAAAATACAGACTTTGACTAATTTGAATTTTTCAGTGGTAAGGAATGAGATGATAATTACAATAAACCAAAGTTTTCACATCATAATGGAAAGTAAAACTTGTTTGATGTAGTTACCTTCATAAACCCAGTCTGGTATTCCATTGAAAATTTTATTTTCTTCTCCGTTTTGCGTGATTTGCACAGGTTCTGCTGTTGGTGAATCTTTTACATAAACATTATTATTCCAAACATATGCCTGCAAAACACCATTGTGATAACAATTACTATTACAGTAAATCCTACTTCCTTTATTTCATCTACTGAGCAATTTGCACCAGATGACAAAAACCATCTTTAAAAGTTGCATTTCATCAAACAGCATTGATACTTAACAAACTTGGAACTACTAATACAAATACTAATACAGATCAGGGTTAGCAACATAACTTCAGGCCTAGAAGCAAAAAAACAAATCAACTATGAAAAGTGACATGATTACTGTATGAAGTTTTGAAAATCTTGCAGTTCATTTTCTGCCAAATACAAGTTTATTTTCTTTCATCAGGAGTTATTTTCCACTAATTTTTCTTTCAAAGAAAACTATCAGAGCTTTCACTGGGGTCTCAGTGCTGCCAGTAGACCTGCAAAGATGGTACATTTCTTCAGCAGCACTCAGGACTCTAGTTTTTGGCACCTGCCTGCATCTCTAATCACCCTTGGTTTTCATCTCCAATAACTGAACAACACAGTTTTATTCCAGAGCTTTGCTCTGAGATGCAGAAAGCTTTTTTCAACTTCCTCTGCTTCTGTTGTTGGTCTTTATAATTCACATGCTACACAAGCAGTAAGAATAAATAAACACCACATTCTCCTGTGACAGTCCAACGCTCAGCACAGGGAAGGCACGAGCCTTCCAAATGCAGTGGCTGTCACCACTGACATGGATTGAACGGGAGGGGAGGAAGAAAACAACAGTGGGAAAGAGTGCAAGACAGATTTTAATCCTCTAATCCTGTTACATGCAGCCATCAAGTAAAACTTCCTTGATTATTGTGCAATTAGGAGATAAAAATCACAGTGGTGATTAAACAGACAATTGTAATGCCGCTGTCTTTGAAAGGGATGAGCTACTGTCTGCAACTGTAAAAACATGAAGTTCCTACGCATTTGTGCATTTCATGACTACTGGGGCCACTAGTTACTTTCAGGAATGCACTTTCTTTAAAGAACAAAACAAAACACACAGAGGGACTTTGGAGTCTTTCCAGCAACAGTAGTCAATTTTGAAACTAGTTCAGTCACTTTACCTAGCAGTAGGAAAGTCCCAAAACTTCAAGGGTACAGACAACGTGAGTTTCCATGTCACGTCTATGAAAATGATTGTTTATATAAGGTTCATTATATTTACTAACCAGTTTATGACCAACAGGTGACCAGGATATATACTGTGTATCATTAGGTAGTAGTGCATCATCTAAGATAGAACTGGAAAAACAAAAACAAAATGCAGCCAAGAAAAATCAGTGAAATGACATTTCAGTGCAAAAGAATGTTAAAACTACATCTTATGGCAAAAATTACTGACCTGCTACTGAAATCATAGATGTGATATGAAGCTGTAAAGGAATGCCTCCACAGCTGCAAAAGAATAATTTTAATATTAAGAAAATAAATTTCACCAGGTTTCGTTCCTCTTGCAGTTTGAATTACCCCTAAAACCCTTCTCGTGATTTTTAAGATAGAGAGAACACAAATGAACATACAAGGGTAACAGATCTCTACCAGGTTTAAGGAAAGACTAAAGAATTTTCACCCTTCTGGGGTCATCACTTAAATACTGTGACAGAGGCCACTGACTGATTAAGGATAGACATACAGATGCCAAAGATGCTGCAGATTTTCAGAAATCCTTGTAGCTACATGGCAGACTATCATCAGAGTGCAGTAATCCTCCTCCTTGTGCTTTACTGGCTCATTTGCTGTTTTCTGTCTCATTTTTCACGTTGTATTACTTAACTTGGCATCTTATTTTATAGTAGTTCTCACAAGTCCCAGCAATATGTCTGTAGCAATTCCTCCAGTATCAGGGTGACCTATTCCTGTTCATATTGTCACAGAAATAAAACCCTTCTCTGAGAAATCTGCCTCTTGAAATCTCTATCGCTCTGCGGGCACTTAGAGAGAAAGATGATGATGATGATAATGCAGACGCATTTAAGCATGTTCACTATGTGGGGCTGGAGAGGTTTGATTTAGCCCACAGCACTGACATGTTGCAATAATGATACCTTCTATGAGGGTTCTTGGATATTTGTATGAAGATATAAACCAACAACTTAGTACTACACAGCCAGATGGCTATTACATAACAAGTGTCTACATCCTCATGATTCATTTTGTTATCCTGTTTCTCTGAAATAAAGATTAATAATAACAGAACTTTCAATCACACTGTTATATAAAGGTTAAAAGATCTTGCTTCAGCATTAAAACGAAATTAACTCTTATGCATGCAGCAAATAAAATACTACAGAATAATAAATTACAAGTAGAGGGGATGTGTAGAGTGGCTGGTAAAATACCAGGTATTTTGTGGCCTCTAATGATGCAGTGAAAAGTCAAATAATTCTGAACAATTCAGAAAGACAAAAGGTAACTGGCTTAGTAGGACCCAGCACAGAAGCTAAAACTGAAAAAAATTGATGGCTGAGTGCACAGACTGTGTCTGGCACAGTGCAAGAGCCACTCTGGGACTGCAAGGCCAGGACACGCAGACAGTGCTCAGTGACACAGTGCTCAAGGACTTGTACACTGCACAACGTAGCACTGAACTTTTTACAAACAAAACAGGCAGCTCTCTAGAAAAAAAAGGAAAGAACAACAAAGTTAGCGGTTTCTCAGTGCACAAACTGCACAGCAAATGATCACCTCCATTAGGCTTCTCAGCTGGCACAGGGAGCCAGGTTTTCATGCCACCTGGCATAAACGTGGGTTGACCTTTGTTGCACAGTTCAGCACCATGCCAGGATGAGGCATTCTGCTGCGGGCTTTTCATGTGCTCACTGACAGGAGGGAACAGGGACACACAAGCCCACTCCAAACACAAGCCTTCTTCTAAGCACATGCAGATTTCCATTCACCTCAGTTTTAAACTCTTACCTCCTACCACCACAATGTAACAACCATATATATATATAGCATACACGTACAAGCAGATGCATACCAGCATATCTGCTCATCACTTCTCCTTACCCACACAGCTCCTGGGACAACCATGCCTATTTACTCTCCTAGATTGTCTTCACAGATAAACCATCCAGCCTTATTGTCCTTGTGATAACTCTCCGTCCACTTTTTATCCAGATGCTTTTTTTCCTCAGGCAGTCAACTCTCTTCTGCCAAGCTCACAGATAATACCAGTCTCTTTTCCTCCTGCCTGCTCAACTTGACTGTTGCCTTACAGACATTCATCCCATTCATCCATCCTCCTGCATTTCCCTCACGTTCTCTCAGCCTCTCAGTTGTTCCCAAACTTTTATTTCCCAGTTTCATTCTCAGATGTAAAGTGCACTTGTACCTTTGTATAGCTGTATTGCAGAAGAGCAAACTTTTGGTCAGGAGACAATATAACTGTGCTTGCCTGGTACTTATCCTGTCAACAAAGGAAGGGCAAAAGAAACACATTAAGCACTGATTCCAAAGACTACGCAGAACAAAAGATGAAATCCAATACCTTTCCCAACGTCTGCATATATTACATAGAAGTCAACATACTAATGTTGTATTTGCCAGGATTACTGAGGATGTTCCGTTGTCAGCATTGATACACAGGATATCTCCATTATCTGTTTTGTGAAGATACTGATTTCCTAAAAGCACAAGAGAGATGACAATAAAAAGTAAGTAAAATGCTCATCAGTTACTTTTATTTTCCCTTTATGTTTTTAAGCAGGAAATAAAATTCAAAAATCTGGTCAGTGCTGTGTTTCCCAATTCTGTAATGAACGGATGCTTATAACACAAGAATGTTCACAAAATGCAGTCGTGGGGCTCACAGCATCCACCTTCTAGCATCTCTCTCCCTTGGGCCACTAGGCATACTCAAAAGGAAAAGCAGCCTGTACCTCCCTGTTCCTTGGCAGACTGATGCACAGGAAGCTGACACACCTCAGAGGGTAACATGCTTCTACCTTAAAGCACAAAATAAGTATGCTCTTCTAGCAGTAGGAGAATATAGCTTGCCATGAATCTGAGCATGTTTCTAAGGGAAACAAGGAATCAACTCTTTGAGCTATGCACCGTTCTATAATGGTACTATTAAATAATTTGACATTTTTTCAGAATACAGTAGTCACCTCAGCATGAGGTGACTGAAGGTAGTACATTGCTGAAGGCAGTACATTTTCTTGACATTCAAGTTGTATGTATAAATGAATTACCTGAAATCCACTCCAAATTATGTGTTTTGTAACTATAGTCATTGTTCAAGTAATTCTGTAGAGTGTATGTTTTCCCTGAAGAGGTCTCTTCTGAAAGAAACAGACACAGGAGAGATTTTGATGTTGCTGCAAATTGTTCCACTCCAGCTTCTTAACCTGGCTACTAAGTGGGTTTTTGTTGCTGGTTATTAAAGAGTTTTAGCTAACCATCTCTAAAGTAGTAGCAGTGGGAAGGCAATAGAACTTTATTGTGAGGTAAATTCAGCAAGCATAAAATAAAGGAGTGTCAGCAAGATCACTCAACAAACTCATGGAAATGAAAATATCTTTTTGACAGTGACAAAAATGACCAGAAGACCTCTGGCTCTCTTATCTCAATAAAAATGTACTCCTCAAAAGCTGAAAAGAAGTGATCTTAGTGCCTTTCTCCCCATGGTCACTCTGGGAAGTTCACTGCAGAGCCCCCACTGCTAATAGTTGCAATTGTGAATCATTTGCTTATCCTTAAACTCAAATTTCAGAAATGCCTCGAATTTAAAAAACCCTAAAAATCTGAGAAGCAGTAAAATATTCAGGGAAGGTATAATACAAAAAGAATTAATTAAACAACAAACACTTCAGGATAAGGTTATGATGAAATAATTGACTAGATATTTACTCCTCTTTTGATATATTTTTCACCAAGGTATCTTAAAGTTTATTTTAGCAATACAATTTTGACTGGAAAATAAAGCCAAGAAACTGGGTTAGTCTGAAAAGACCAAGTGAAACTTCTGAATCTAGTTAAGCTAATGAATTTGGTCATCAGCTTCGGCACACTGCAGTCAGCTTCTGCGTAAAGTATTTCTTTCTTACTGCCTGCAGTGCACAAGCTACTTTTTCCAAAGTATGAAAAGTGACAGTAACAACAACAACAACTCAGTCTGTGAATCTTTGGGTTTTCTTCTGGAAACAAAGACTATAGATTTTAAAGTCAGGTGTGCAATTCTCTCCCTGCATCCTTCCTGCCTTTTTTTAAATGGAAACCGAAAATCTACCTTCATCTACCTGCATCTGCTGTTTTACCTACAGGGTCCAGAAGAGAAGGATTTTTATTTCAACTGGCTAAATCAAAATAAAAGCAACTGATAAAAACACTAAAGTACAGACGTGGTGACTGAACCAAGATGCTAATTTGCCTCTATCAATTCTGAGACCCCAGTCTTTCGGACACTTTTAAACAGACTCTCTCCTCTTTCATTGTGCTGAAGAAGAAAAAGAGAGCAAGTCCTTGGAGACACACACAGAAAAACACCTCACAAGAGTTTTTGCAGGTTATCTTTCTGCAGGTTGGATACCTGTGACATCTAGAACATCACAGGAAGACATTGGTATCAGCTACTACAGCTTAATCCTTATTTCCAAACAATAAGAAAACTGTATCTATACAGCACAGACTGTACAACTACTGCTGCAATAAAAGGCAAGGGACGTAACAAACAATGATTTTAGTTTAAAATGCTCAGAAAAGGTTAAAAAAATGCTTGCTCAATTCCATCTGAAATGTGACTCTAAAAAAAATTACTAGGCTGGATTTATTGCTCTTGAAGTTTCTGTGAGAATATTAACTTCTCAGGTTATTTATTTAACTGAATATTTAATTTGATGGATTATGAACAAGAGGGTATTTAATATTCATACACAGTTGTCTAGTTGGGAATATGACTTCTTCCTAATCGAGAAAGTGTCATTTTCAATCAGAGGGGCTTCGGAAAGCAACAAAACTCTCTCTTGGACAAGGAGAAGCAATTTAAGACAGGTGGCTGATGAACAGGTTTAGGGATTTTTCCAAACTGATGAATGTTTTTCTTCCTGGTGACATACATATTTTGCTAAGGTCTCATTACTAAAATCAGGCCACTATTAAGATTTGTTGGCTATGTATAAAATTAAAATTTCATTTTCTGTCAACACCTTCCACATAGTATCTGAATATGAAAACACACGCCAAGCTGCAAGGGTATAGTCATAGAAGTTCTAGTTGAAGCATTTTCTTAAATCTACAATACAGGCCATTACCAGTATATTCTTACTTATCCACAACGTGCCACTGACCAAAGATACTCAACATACATTGAATTCCAAATTTTGGTTCTTATTACAGAATCACAGAATGAACTAGGTTGGAAAGGACCACTAAGATCATCTAGTCCAACCTATGACCTAACACCTCCTCATCAACTAAACCACGGCACTGAGTGCTGCGTCCGGTCTCTTTTCAAACACGTCCAGGGACGGTGACTCCAGCACCTCCCGGGGCAGGCGATTCCAGCGTGCACTCACTCCTTCGGTGAAGAATTTCTTTCTGACATCTGACCTATACTTCCCTTGGCGCAGCTTAAGGCTGTGTCGTCTCGTTCTGTCCATTATTGCCTGGGAGAAGAGACCCACCCCCACCCGACTACAACCACCTTTCAGGGAGCTGTAGAGAGTGGTAAGGTCACTCCTGAGTCTCCTTTTTTCCAGGCTAAACAACTCCAGCTCCCTCAGCTGTTCTTCACAGGGCTTGTGTTCCAAGCCCTTCTCCAGCCTTGCTGCCCTCCTCTGGAGGCATTAAAGAATCTCTTATTTTTCAGATTCCATTTGAAAAGAAGGGTCAAACAGGTTTATTTTGACAAAATAAAGTAATTGCTGACATTCAAGAGCATTTTATTGGCTTTCAAGATTGTATTCAGGTCAACGGATGTTCATATTTTAGCAAAACTGCTTTCACTCTTAGGCTCCTCAGAGAGGCTGCAAAGACTGAATTTTCTTGTTATTTTTCTTTTTCGACAATTCCACATAGAGACTTCTTTTTCCAAACTCCAAATGACTAGCTTCCAATGCTCAGTATTGGCGCCAGTTCTGTTTAATAATCTTTGTCGATGCTTTGGACGAGGGGATTGAGTGCATCCTCATTTAGTTCGCAGACGACAGCAAGTTGGGCAGGAGTGCTGCTCTGCTGCAGGGCAGGCGGGCTCCGCAGAGGTATCTGGATAGGCTGGATTGATGGGCCGAGGCCAACTGCCTGAGGCTCAGCAAGTGCCTGTCCTACATGTGGGTTACAACAACCCCAGGCAGCGCCACAGGCTGGAAAGCTGCCCCGCGGAAAAGGATCTGGGGGTGCTGCTAACACCAGGCTGAACACCAGCCAGTGTGTGCCCAGACGGCCATGAAGGCCAATGGCATCCTGGCCTGTATCTGGAATAATGTGGCCAGCAGGAACAGGGCAGTGATTGTCCCCCTGTACTTGGCACAGGAGAGGCCACACCTCAAGTGCTCTGTCCAGTTCTGGGCCTCTCAATTCCAGACAGACATGGAGGTGCTGGAATGTGTCCAGAGAAGCACAAGTCCTATGAGGAGTGGCTGAGGGAGCTGGGGGTGTTCAGCCTGGAGAAGAGGAGGCTCAAGGGGAACAGTATTGCTTTCTACAACTACCTGAGAGGACGCTGTAGCCAGGTGGGGGTCGAGCTCTTCTGCCAGGCAGATAGTGACTGGACAAGAGGAAATAGCATCAAGCTGTGCCAGAGAAGGAGTTCCCAGAAAAGTGGTGGAGTCACCATACCTGCAAATGTTTAAGAGATGACTGGATGTGCTATGGTTTAGTTGATAAAGTGGTGCTCGATCAAAGGTTGGACCTGATGATCTTGGAGGATTTTCCCAATCTTAATGATTCTACAATTCATCTCTATCCTGGTAGTACACCTATATTTTCACTGTCATAATGATATAATGGAAATATGTGCATCATAATACTCCTGTTACAACAGCAAAAGCATAAGTAAGTCCTTCTGCAAAGAAGGCTCTTAACCTTTTACGTAAGTAGTACTCATACAAAGTTGATAAACAATTCAGTTTGAATTTTGGAATTTCCTATTAATATGCCACCCTCTCTTAAGAGAAAAATTGAGTTGGTTTCTGTAGGTGTGAGGTGTTCACATTGTTTAACCCCAGCTGATAACTAAGTACCACCCGCTTCCTTCCTCCCTTGCCCTCAGTGGAGATGGGGAGGAGAATCAGGAAAAGATAAACCCATAGGCTGAGATAAGAACAGTTAATGATTGAAATAAAACTAAATATAATACTCCTAATAACAGTAATAATATTTGTAATGAAAAGGAGAGTGAGAGGAATAAAACCCAAGAAAGACAAGTGACGCAAAATGCATTTGCTCACCACCCACTGACCAATGTTCAGCCTGCCCAGGCAGCATTCGGCACCTCGCAGCCAACCCCCCAGTATATATGAGCAGGAAATTCTACGTTATGAAATATTCCTTTGGCCAGATCGGGTCAGCTGTCCTGGCCACGCTCCCTCCCAGCTCCTTGTGCATCTCTCTTCTGGCAGAACCTGGGAAACTGGTGCCCATGACTTAAGAGTAAGTACTACTTAGCAACAACCAAAACATCAGCGTGTTATCAACATTATTCTCATACTGAATCCAAAATGGAGCACTGGACCAGCTAAGGAAGAAAATTACCTGATTGCCAGCCAAAACTAGGACATGGGTAAAGCAAACAAGAAGTTAACTATTATGTAATGTTTATAATATGACATATCACCATACCAAAACCGAACCATGTTGACAAATTACTTTTGGTATATGTATTGGTTATTCTCCAGTGTCAAGGTGCATTTTCCTAATTTCCATGTGTAATTTAAAAAAAATAAGGCACAAGAAATTAACTGACTTTAAACCATGTAAAACTATAAAAGCAGTAATATTGCAAGCTTTACTATATGTTCACCACTACCGAGAGAGACTGGAAAAACCACAAAAAGGGAAAGACAAGTGCAAGCATGATGCTCAGTAATAACGAGAAAGGGATAGAGAAATTATAAAAATCACAAAAGGTGAACAGTTATTGCCACTTTAAAGTCACAGCACAATAAGAGCAAGAACGATCTGCAACCAAAGCATGTAATTTAGGAGCAGTGGGAGAGATGCAAGGGAATCCCAGCTGATTCTGTGGTCAGAAAACTAAGAGACATTTCAGGCTAGCTTTTCCAAACCTGCTGTTCCTCCATTTCTTTTCCAACATCTGTAAAAGAGTACTCTAACTCTTCCCCCCTCCTGTATACTCCAGCCCCCGGTTACTATGTGACAGTTAGAGCACTGAAGCAGATTTCCAGCAAAAAAGTAGGTAAAAGCTACTTTACTGGCTCAGGCCAAAGGTTCACTTCATCCAGAATTCTACCCAATACCCAGGAACTGATACAGGACATTCAGGAGAGACCACAACCAAGGAGTGAGTGCTGCAACACCTCCTGGAGCACTTCATCCAAGAGAACTCCCCTCCCTGGAGGGATTTAATCATTAACTTGGTAATCAATAGCTCTGGAATCCCTCTCAAATGTACCCCATCTCATGCAGAGAAAGGATATAAGAATAGCAGAAGTGTTCTACAGATGGCAATCCACTGTTGATAATGGGGTTTTATAGTATATTACTCAATACTTGAATTAAGGCAGATAACCGAGTTAAATGACAGTTACAGAAGTCAAGGACATGTAGCAGGAAAACACTTGCAATCCCTATCTTTTCAGACTCACACAGAACACTCAGGCACCTTAAGGTCATTAAATTTCCCAGGACCTGCAGTGCTCTTCCAGGCTCTCCTAGGCACAATTCTATCAAAAGACCACAAAAGCACACCCATAAAATCATCTAATCATGATGGTGATGATCCTTCCAATTTAGTGAATATCTCCACCTTGGAAAATTAAACCTGTGGGTGAAGAAACATGGTTTGTGGACAGACAGCTGTATGGGACCCTCGCTCTGAGGCTGTGACTTGCTTATGGCAGCAGAATTAATAGTAAATACTGCACTGTCTCCTTCTCAGCATTGGCTGCTCATCCTCCCACTTCTGGCCTTCCTGCCTAGCTGTAACAAGACCTGCATTAGATAAGTGGTAAAGGTATATATGGACATGGGATTTTTCAATCTGCCTTTTGCATGGAAGGTTACAGAAGAAAATAACCTGTGAGAAGTGTAAGTAAATTGGTGAATCATGAACACAGACCAAAATTGATTTATAAAATTGTCATGCTTTAAGGGTAACCACTTGTTACTGTAGTCACCTGTTGGATGGCTCCTCAAAGCACAACAATGCTTTAATCAACAGACTTCAAATACAAGCCCCAAGGCTGTTTTGAAATTAAACTGTTTGATGCAAGTAGCCCCATGTGGTTATTAAATATAAAATGAAGTGTCAAAATAGGCAGTGGGTCTAAATGAAATATAGAATTTTGTACAGAGTTCTGGCAGCAGACCCTCAAAGTAAATGGCTTCAGCCCTAATTAGGGAACCACTCTGCAAATTTAAGTCCGCACTATTTGTCCATGCTAAGTGTCTTCAAGAGAAGAAGCAGAAGTTCCCCTTGCAAGGCGTACAGGCCAGCCAACAAGCCAGAACGCTGCTGGAGGGGCAAAATTTCACTACCTTTCACTGCACTGGAGACCATTTAACAAACTAATTATGTGCTGCATGAATACTGAGCTTATGAAATGAAAGTACATTGAGAAGCACGGCAGGGAAAACAGCTGCAGATCAAAGGTAAGAAATCCAAACTCAGAATTAACTGTTTATATCAATAATTGTCATATTCACTCCCTGCACAATGCTTGAACCATTGGGATGAAATAAAAACTATTTGACTGCAATTACAAAGATTTTTATCAGAGCAGACTTTGATTTCCCAGTCACAGTCATATGAGCTGCTCCTTCCCAAAGCAATTTTGCCACTTTCATTTTGTACTCAATCACCTGCATGACCCAAGAGGCATCCCTAGCTGACTATCCTGTCCTGTGGTTGTTCATAAAAGACAAATAATCAAACTAGTGATTAACTGCTCCAACCTATAAATTACAACTTTATGAGTACACCAGCTGTACACTTTCAGCCACCAGAAAACATCTGTTTAGCACCCTGCAGTCAAAAATTCAAAAGAACTCTGCAGTTCCCAAATTATAATGGTCAGAGTTGTTCAGATGTTACTGCTGGCCGGAGTTGCGAAGAGACAAGAATTCCAGTTTTTGAACTGGGACCACTCCATCTCAACCCTTACTTTACCCAGAGGGACTTACTGAACTACCTGGGCGTGTTCTCTATGCCTTAATTTGAACCAACCGTAAAAAGTCTGACACGCTGCTCTACTCTTCTACAACCAAAAGGACGCAAGCCAAGGCTGACAGCACGGTGGTATTCTGTGCATCATAGAACAGAA
The DNA here is from genome assembly GCA_013398955.1 of Callaeas wilsoni. Classification (NCBI taxonomy): domain Eukaryota; kingdom Metazoa; phylum Chordata; class Aves; order Passeriformes; family Callaeidae; genus Callaeas; species Callaeas wilsoni. The sequence goes on from VWPU01012750.1 coordinate 195,204, forward strand.
ATGCCTCTTTGAAGTAAAATGAATTTACTATGTAACTGAATGACTGATCTTGAATTGCAGCCACTTCTAGAGCGAAAGAATTCCTATGCTACAATTTATGAAAGAAGAAAGCCCACTTTATTTACAGTAAGACAGCACTGGCATCAAGATAGACAAGTACTAACTCTTCAGCGGAGTTCAGGCCTGCATACTGAATTCTTTCACTAGGTGTTACGCCTGCACACATCCATCTGATAAGTTATCACGACCCTTTGCTCTTCCCCATTTGTGAAATTCAGAGTATTTTTTGTCACCTCAAAAAGCTGCTCAAAAATAAGAGAAAATAGACTCAGCATCCACTGATGGAAGTTTTAGCCTAGAAACCATGTAACTCAGATATCTGGACTTTGAAAATCCAGTTTTGAATGACTGTGATATTGACATTAATACAGCTATTTAATGTAAATTATGGCACATGACCATCAGTGACATAAGCTCCGCCTCTTTAACTGACACAACAAAACCCCCAGAACTTTGTGTGTACATAAGCAATTTCTGAACACATCATCAAGATGAGCATACACATCTTCACTCTCTTTGGGGTGCACTTCTCGGACCTAGGTCTAGCCTAGAAAACACTGCCTCAGAGTTTGCCATGCTGATTGTACATACCAGGACTGCTCAGCTGTTAATCGTGAGAACACAAACCGAGAGCAGCTCTGTCCCACCAGCTGGAAGCAGTGCGTTGCTTCATCAGGATTTAATGCTGTTTCACATTAACAACTAGAGCTACAAGGGCAACCTGGAAAGTGCTAACTGGTCAGAGTCCAAAAACACATTCCGAATCTTCCTCTACTTTTCTGACCTCTGTAACTCTGCTGTTTACGTAATTTCACTCAACGGTGTTAACAAAAGTTGTGCAAACAAAGCAAATTAGAGGGAATATAATCTTTTCAATACACAGTAGAAAAATGAGTAACTGGCATTTTACTGCTGGTTCGAGAGCCTTTGGCCACAATAAGAACACAAAATGCTGAAAACGACAATGCTTCTAATTATTACCAGCGCATACAGGAAAATTAAGAGACTTTTTAACTGTTCCCGCGCCCTTCACCCTCCCTGGCGAGACGGCCGTACCTCCCGGTTTCCAGGACCCAGCAGCTCCAGCCCTGCGGTCCCCGTTCCCCGAGGCACAAACTTTCCGCACAACTTTCCCCCGCGGCCGCGGCCGCAGCGAGCCCCCGCCGCCCTCCCCTCGCGGCCGCGCCGCGCACTTACTGCGGGTGAGCAGCACCACGGGCACCGTGATGGCCACGACAACGACGGCGACCCCCAAGATGCCCAGCAGCCACTTCAGGAAGGTCTGCAAGGGAAGTCCCGTCAGACGCCGGCGGCGCGGCCCTGCCCGCGCTGCCGCCCACCCTCCCCTCACGCACCGGCATCGCGCAGCGGGGCGGGCGGGCGCAGCTCCGCCGAGAGAGCCGGGCGCGCTGTGCCTGCGCTGTGCCCCCGCTGTGCCCCCGCTGTGCCTCCGCTGTGCCCCCGCTGTGCCTCCGCTGTGCCGCCGCTGTGCCCCCGCTTGCGCCCGCGGGGCTCTCCTCGCGAGCCGCGCCTGGGCGGGGGCTGGGGCTGGGGCGGCCGCCTTGGGAGCGGCAGGCGCTCGGGGTTGTGCAAGATCGCGGCTTTCTGCTGGCTCGGCGGTTTCCCCGTCAGTTCACACCCCGGGAGCGCGGTGACACAGCTGCTCGCGGCAGAGGAGGGACTTGGGACACCGGTGGGATTTCTGTCGGAAATGAGATAACGGCCCACAAGTGAAATGCCCTCAAACGCTGATTGAAAAGCTCCCAATGTTTTGATAACTCCAGCGTTTCTTGTAAAGTTTCTGCTCTTTTAACTTTCTCCGACAGTCAAGTAATGAAAAAGCTGATAAAATTGCAGGAAGGGCTTATATTTATAGTTTTTGGCACTGGAGAGAGATGTGTAAGTCTGCTAAGTGGGGTTTTAAATTAAGACCAGAAAATGGAATTATAGGACAAAAGTTTAAAATTTAGTGCTGAAGATGACCCTTGTTTATTACATAAGACAATTTCCTTTCCAAGAAAAATTTTGAGTATGTGCTGAGAAAGTAAGACAAATTGTTGGAAAAGACAGAATAACCTGTTACTCAAAACTGTAAAGCTATTGATTGTTTAAAAAGCTGAGTGTTACCAGTTAGTCAGAAAACTGTGGGAGTTTCTAAAATATTTTAAGAGCTCTAGCCTCCAAAAAGTAATTATAAGTGGTGCTTTTGGTTTTATCCATGTTAGATTTTCCCCCTCTAATTGCAGAACACTAGTAGTTACCAGAGACAGATGCAGATATTTTACAAGTTGAGAAATGTAACAGAAAAAGTATATGATGCATGCTGAAGCAAGATTTCATGTCAAGGGAAATAGCAAATGTTCTTAGTCTTGCCTTCAAAGTACTTGTCAAAGCTTTCAGAAGGGTTATGCTGCTTGCTCCTTCACTCTACTTCTGCAGATGGAGCACAGCATTTAATATTTTCCTGCTGTTTCTTAAGAAAACTGTGTCTGGAAGTGGTTTAATAGCTGTTTGTGATAAAAAAGTCTCCTTTAGTATAACTAAAGTGTTTGCAAACATTAAAGATGTGTCTATATGGGAGCTAATAGACTTCATCTAGATACAAACGTTCTTGCTCACTATTGTATAACATTCTCCTTGAAGGTAGCAGTTGGTACCAGTGATGAATTTGTGCTGTGCTGCCTGCATCAGTTTACCTCAGGAATGTCATTAATGTGCCCTGACAGTGGTTCCAGGTAGCAGAGTGGACATTTACCATGGAGCATCCAACGTGCTGCAATTTCACAGCTTGCTAACCACTAATCTCTAAGTACAGAGAAGTCCACTTGTATAAAGTAAAATCACAGTGAAATTACAGTCTTTTACATTACTTTTCAAAGTAGCATCTCATTATATGCTGTAAAATACATGACCAGTGTTTCAGAATGTCTTACAGCTCCACTTAAATATCTATCTGGTATACTCTGCATCTGTTTGTCTTATCGGTAATCAAAAAGAAAAAAAAACCAGCAGCACCCCTCACCCTGGGGTGAATTTTGCTTTTCCTTGTGAGTAGGTATCACAACATATATATAAGTCAGCCTATCTGTGCTTTTTTTCCCCCTAAACATTTAAGTAGTGATCATCGTGTCTCAAAATGCAGCACAGTCAAATTATGTCAGTCTTGTGAAAAAATGTACCTGAATGTTTTGTAGCTTTACATAACCAAGTTGCAGCTTAGTAATATTTTGAGAGATTAGCTGCAAGGCTTTAAAGTTTCTCAGTGGTGAATTCTGAGGAGACAAAAGGAGCAGTACTGTCAAAGCATATGGCTGGCTACTGCTGGTTTCTGTGGGAACACAATTTGAAGTGTCTTTGGAAATCTGGGTTGCTGTGTCTAGATCAAATTGTTAATCACCTCCAGTGCTTCTGACTCTGGTCATGCCAGACAGACTTACAGGACCCAAATCTGTATGCAGAACCACCTGAGTGATCCAGCAAGAGTCAGTAAAGCAGAATATGTTTTCCATTTAGTTGCAATAGTTCCTAACAGTGATTCTCTACAACTTGAAAAAGATCCCAAGTTCCTCGTGACTGATCAAAACACCCACGATCCCAAAAATTATTGTTATGGTTGTGCTTCTGGTTCTCGGTCAGATTGTCTTTTGTGATAGTCTGAGACTTAAAAAAGTTCCTCCAGCTAAATATTTCAAGTTAATTTATACTACGGTGTTCTTTTGTAATCAGATATGTGTTAGTACCATGCCAAGAAATTAAACAAATGACTATCCAGCAGTGGCTCCTCCATGATGAAATTTGAGAAGCTGTAGCTTCATATTGTATGTTCAACACGGCTGTATTCATAAAGAAGTTACATGATTGCAAAGAGCTACTTACTAGAAAAGAATGAGAATACAGCTTTCAGCCTGAGCTTGACTTTCTCAAACAGCTGGGGGACCTGCCAGGTGCAGTATCTTCCTCAGACTTTTAGCCTCAGTAAAACTCAAGACTTTGTTAGACATCTGTTTATACATTTGAGCCTTTCCTCCAGAAATATTTAGAAGAGTCAAAGTGCAAAAATGGAAAACTTAAGCTTTCTGCAGAATAAAAAAAAATTATGACTAAAATGTGTACAGTTTAATTTACAGGTGCAATGATGTATTCCAGATATCTCAATGTTTTGCTGTGGGAGACAAAATATGGGCTGGATAAAGTTTTGTATGCATTCAGTGGCTCCATAGTGGAGCTCCATTTTTTCTTTGCATTTGAAGTTGAAATGGCATGACAGTTTTGTAACGCATCTTTGCATTGGTTCTGTTTGAGAGGATTGTGAAGAGAGTGTTCACTGTAAATCAGGAAAGAAAAATCCCTATTTTATGTGATTATGTCACTGGGACAACAATTTCAATGTGGCTAGTAGTAGCTGTCACTCAGTTCTTTCAAGGTTGTGTGTTTCTTTAGAAAATTATTTTCCTGGCAGCTACAGATTCTTACTACATGTACTCTGAGCACAGTTGAATGGTTACACTGTCTCAGGTTTCTGTTCTGTTGTTTTTTTGTTTTTTTGTTTTTTTTTTTTTAAATTAATTCCAAGCAGTTGTTTTGTTTTACTGCAATATGCTTATTTTTCCAGATACTTAATAAATAGTATTTAAGAGGAAAGATGCTGCACATTCAGCAAATAAAATACAGTGTGAACACTTTTAAATATAAGACCACCTGGAAATTCAAGGCAGCACATGCACAATACACAGAGGACTCCAGTTATTGTGTAGTAAAGACGAAGTGATTGTGACTTATTTCTCCCTATATTTATACTATTCACTGAATTTCACATAGCATATGTGAGAAATATCCAGGACATACCTTATTACTGATCTCATATGGATTTGCTCTGTGATTTCAGGATATGTAAATCCTAGTCCTGTTGAGCCAAAACATGTGTTTGATATTTCTGATTACAAGCTCAGCTTCATCTCCGTTGTCAAGAAAGGGTTACTTTTGATTCATGCTCTAGATCGGGACTTAGAAAACTAGAGGTTAAATGTTTTTGTTGTGTTCCAGACAAGTTGCATAAACTTGAGAAAATAATTTATATCCCTCTGTTCCTAAAGCATATAATTTTTAGAAGTGTGGAAAGCCCAGTATTTTCATAGCTGACAAAGCCATCACCAGGAGGGGCTCAAATCCCTGGTGACAGACACTGCAGAAAAATGGATTTGTAACTTAGGAATCCTGTCCTTCAGAACACTAAAATATCCTGGACAAAGTGAAATAAAACATTTCAAAGGCAATTGTTCAGTCTGTGGAAACAGAAGAGTTACCTCGTACCATTTTATCCTGGACCATATGTATCCAACTGTGTATAACTGAATCTTTTCCAGTTCCACGTGGACCCAAACCACTGTGTACAAATGGGATTAAATAAACAACTAATATGTATACATAGCTTCCACTTTTTTTTTTTTTTTTTTAAATCTCCAGTGGTATTTTGGATGCTATGATTTCTTTTTTTTAGTGCAAGATTCTATTGAGTTTAAATTGTTTAAAATTGGGATGTTAGAACAGCTTTCTGTTGCTGTCAAGAAACTGATCAAGATGCCAGATTGGGTATGATCTGTTCTGATCTGAAATGACAGAATATTCAATCCTATAGCACTTTGGAAGAATGATCTAGTATTTTCCCAGAAATTCTAGATTATCAGTGAAAGTTTCAGATGCTTTTAAAAAACTTATTCCCATAAAAATTTTGTTCCTAGCAAAAATTATAGGTGCTACTTCTGATTCAACAATGGTCCTATTTCATATCAAATTCTACCAGATACTTGTTAAGCCCATTGGATTTCTCTTAAACCACTTTCTCTTTAGGACATTTTAATATAGATCCCTGGTATATTTGTAAAATAGCAAGGGGAGAAAAGGGGGTTTGGGTAGTCATTGGAAGTGGGAAGTAACACCATGTAAAAGTGATTCTCAGAGGAAGAAGGAAGGAAGGAAGATAACACGGATTGGAGGGTGTTGGTTTGACTTGACTTATACAATTTGAAGAAGTTACGGGGCAGTTTCCACACTTACGGAGTATATTGCACTTAACATTTTTCAAAGCTGTCCTCCTGTTCTGAGCCAGAATTTATGCTAATGAAGAATAATTGTCTCTTCAGTCATGTTTCCCCCTCTAGCTTCATCTTACAGGATTTATTTTTCAACTAAAGATAAGTCAAAGTTCACGCAGCTCTTTTCTGGGAATTGTTGTGGAGAAAACGTGACAAAACAATGCTGAGTTTGTTTTATCATTCCAAACAAACCACTTCTAAGATCTCAGTGACACTAAAATATTAGAATAAAATGAAATGGACTGCAAAGAGGCACGCAGCATATACACATGAGAAGCCAACAGAAAAGAAGCTTGAAAAAATTTATTTAAGGCTATCATTTAATATCCTTAAAGCTTAGCCTTTTTATAACAAAGGTTTTAAGAGGGATATTCACTTCTCAGGCATTTGTAACTGCCAGCCCCTTATGAATAACACTATAATTGGTGATTGAATAATTTGTGTGTAGAAGGAAATTTTTTAGAAAAATAATTTTATCCTTAAATATAAATGGAGTTACTTTAGTCCTAATAAATGGAAAATATGAAGTTATTGAACTTTCACAGTCTTAAAGCTGTCAAGAAAACCATCCCTAGACAACAGGTTTTCCATATATAAACCTTTGGCAACACTAAACTATAGTACAATTATTTCCTGGCATGCAAGGTGACATAGCTTTGTTACACCAAATGTAATGACAGAATACAGATTTCAGAATCTCTTAATAACTGGCAGTTGATGAAATGAAGATCTTCATTTATCCCATTTTATTCTGCATTTTTACTGGTATTCTTCCAAAAGGTCTCTGGGGAAAAGAAAAAGAAAAAAAGCAGCAGCAATTAGGAAATATTCTGAGTCTCCCAAGATTTATGAAATATGTGTAGAACATATTTTTTCTGTTTAAGAGTGAGCAGATGTTAGTTCCACAGACCTCTCAATTCCTCTCTCTAATAACAGATTGAAAACAATTATTCCTAAAGGAAAAGCATTTTAGTAGTTTCTAATAGATTCTTTTCCTAAATTGTTTGTTTCAATGCTGAACTACAAACACAAAAATAGTAACATATTAATTAAAATGGTATTTTAACTACACCTTCTAATTTTTTTGAGACAATATTGGTTGTTTCAGATTTCCAAAATCAGCTAGTTTTTTTGGGTGCTTCAATAATACAAAGGGGATATCCAACATTTTAAAAAATCTGGCCACTCACATGTGTCTTGAGTTGACATTTAATTATTTTTTAAATGCTTTTTTAATTTTAACAAATAATTCCCAGATATTAACCTGTTCACAGAGCTCATTTAGGAAATGCTGCTTTGCCTACGTACAGGCAAACTAGAGCAGGGTTCCTGAACAGTCACCTGTCAGGAGCTCAGATTACAGCACTGCTCCCTAATGACAAGCCACATATTAAGGCAGTGTCTTATATCACAGTCTTTACAGAATAATCGATTTGGTGTAGCTTTACCAATAAATATTCTGATTTTATAATGTCCATGCAAAGCAAAGTTTTATTTTTCAATAATTTAATATGACCTTACTTCTGGTAACATTCAGTGGCAAAACCACTCTCAAGTTAAATAGGAAAATTAGAGAGGTTCACTATTGATAAATTCAAATAATATTTGGAACGAGTTCCATTTAGTGTCTTATCCTTCATCTGTCTGTAACAAAGTTTGCAACATAGTACAGATACATCAATAGCTAAGAGAAAAATTAGTAGTATTTTTCCTAGATGTGACAAACACATTTTAAATTTCAGTATAATAAGAATAGTATAAAATTCAGGCACCTTTGGGTAACTTTTGTATTAATTAGCCATTTTAGGAACTCTTTGGCAGCCATGTCATCAAGGACTTTGTTGATATCACTCGTGAAAGTGCCATCTGCATGTCTTCGACCCATTTCTTCAGCCACAAGAGCTTTTTCTGGGAAACTTCAAAGGTAAGAAATTATCAACAATGTGCAGATCAAAATAAACAAACCATTTCAAAGGGCCTTATTACAGGATTCTAATAGACTGCGCATTCCCTGTGGTTTTAAGGACTTAAGGGTTGAGCCTGATGTTATGGCTCAGTATAGCACCACGCGTGTCAGAACATCTTTTGAGGCATTATTTTCAAAACAGACAGCTGTTCCTTCCGGGGAGCCTAAGCTCCTCTCTAGCAGTTTTGAAAAAGCCATACATGCAAAAATATATCTCAGTCTGCAATGTCTATGCCGTGTAGATTAGGCATCAGTATATTTACTGATATAAATAATTGTTCTTTAAGAAATACCACTACTAAAACATTACAGTCAAATTTTCATACTTTTTTCTGTTTTATTTAGACATAAGAGCTATTTATTTACTTAAAATTATATTGCATAAGAATTTAAGTATTAAGACCAGCAATTTATTTTTTGCGGGGGGTGGTTGAAATAGCTCACTTAAAGCACCTGTATAAAGCCTATGTGCTGGTTTGATGTAAAATCATAGAATGTTGCATTTTATAGTTAGAATCAGATCCTGATTCTTGTTCTATTATTTTTTGACTGCTGGAAAACCAGTATATCAAAACCAGAGTTTGATTTAGAAAACTTTCCTCTCTTGTTTCATCCCATCAAATATAGGAAGATTTTGATGGGTTTCATTAAGGTGGGCTGATGCTGAAGCACCGTGGGCCCCGGATCCAATGACAGGCAGACTGGTTCGTTTCAAGGAAGGCTATATACAAGTTCAACCACAAACTGTACTAAATACTGGAAAGCAGAAGGGTTGTCTACAATTAATTGCCCATCTAGGTTTTTCAGTTCAGTTGAGGTTGTATTTCTCTCAAATGGATACAGAAACACCCTATTTCTGCTTATGAAAATAAAACATGACATAAAAACAAGCGGAAGTCTGAACACAACTAGGAAGGGGAACCAGCTTCTCCCTTCTCTAGATAGCTGACCTAATTCATTTAACTCTGTTTTTTTCAGGAAATTGTCAATATTTACAAAACTTACGTTTACCTATTTAGTCTTCCTTAACTACAACACACAATCTTGTCTTACAGATTGTATTTTATTATTATTTATTAGTATTATTTTTATGTGATGCGAGAGACTTACATAGTACTTTACAGCTGGTAGAATATATAATCAGAGGATGAACTGAAATCCCTGCCCCAAAGAGCTTACAGTCTAAAGGCACAAATAAGTACAGAAGAGTTAAAAGGTGGGGAGAGGCAGCTGCATGGCACTCCTAACCATGCGGAGTTGGAAATAGATGAGCAGAAGGTGCCTGCAGGAGGCTGAAGGCAATGCCATTCTAAGTGTGAGACCATCATGGCAAAAGATGTAAAGTCATGAGGGACTACATGAAGTGAATAGGGTAGAGAAATCTGCAGTGAGTATGTGGAGAACAAGATAGAAATGAAAGAAGTCATAGGTGGGTAAAACCATTAGTGGAGCATTGTGTCCAGGGGACTGCAAACCATAGCAAAAGAATCAGAGGCATCTTAGAAAGGAAGATAAGTTATAGCAAATGATAGTTTTTATCGCAGCAGCAGCTGGGGGAGACTCTGAGAAGCATGGGAAGAGGAAAAGAAGTTATTAGTTACTGCTGGGACTGATCATCAGCACATGGAGTACACCTGATGACATTGGTGAAAATGTAATCTTGGAAATATTGCAGAGGAAAAGATGGACTGTAAAATGAAAAAAAGAGAAGGCAATTTAAGATAACACTGACTTGAATAATCTCAATCATAGTTAAGGAGACTGTAAGCAATGTTATGTGAAGGGGAAAAGGTAGTAGTTAGAGGACGAAGGTCCGGTTTAGTTTTAGATGTGTTGACCTTAAATAAAACTTGACCTTTTAGAGTGTAACAGCATACTGAACAGGTTTTAATCTGTATTTGAACTTAATAATGTAAAGTGGTAGTCTATTACCAACAGAATATCTTCTAATACAAAAGAAAGACATGAAGTACAGCAAGAATGATCAAAACCACACTAAAGTTTCATCAGACATGATTTCTCACCCCAAATGCAAGGCAAAATTTAATAATAGGAATGGATGGATTCTTACTCTCTTCTTCCTCGGCCATTCACTAACCAAGCAATGAACTCTTTGGCAGCTTGACCTTCCAAGTAAGAGGTGATATCACTGGTGTAGGTGCCTTCAGCATGTCTCTCAAATTCAGCGTGACGCTTGGAGATTGCATTGCTGAAAGAAGAGCAATACTAGGAGCAGACTGCATAAGAATTTAACTTTTTAACAATCTTTATTGATTGCCAGACTAGCATTTCTATAAGAGAGAAGGGTTCTTTTTGCACCTCAAATTGATCTTGATATATTTTTTCTTGATATGTTTTGGTTCTGAAGGTATTGCCTGTACTATGCAATACAGTTTTGTGCAGAGATTCCTGAACTAGTTCTGGACATCTCAGTTCAGGTGTGGAAAGCAATTACAGCTGTATTGGAATGGTCTTTTGCTAGACTGATTAAGTATGAGCAAGAAACTGTATTATATTATACAGACATGCTTTTTGTTACCCTTTGTTAAATGCTCCTCCTACCTTCACCTTCATTATTTCTGAGCCAAACTATTCAGACTTAATTCCTTTCAAATTTACGTTTTTGAGTTGTTTTATGAACAGCTTTTTAATCATCACTCTGACCAAGTCATAATCTCAGAAAACCTTCCAGCCTGATCAACTCCATCTTATTAAAGACATTTATCTCCTCCCTCCCTCCCTCCACCTCATTGTGGTTCTTTATCTGATATAACACAAAATTCTGTTACAGTGGCTCTTGGGAAGGCAAACTGCACTGAGAAGTAGATATATTATGGAATATTTTCCATGAATAAATTCCCTAGCATTTCTGTTTCAGAATTTGCTAATTTCCACCCAAATCTAGCTCTTTCTATTATTTTTTCTACTTGGGATGTCACCATTCCTCCTAATTTAGTACCATCTGCACTTTTCATCAGCATGCTAACTAGAGTTGTTTGGAACATTTTTAATGAAATGTTAATTTTTTTGAGATATGCTGTTTCAATGAAGCGGAAACATTATTATGAATTTGTTATTAATATTGACAGTGTGAACTTAAGGTCTTTGTGATTTGGGCTATCCTTTTTGGATTTTCTGACAAGAGAAAGAATTAATATAGGTATTTTCATCTGTTTTGCAAAAACACTTGCTCAATTTCTCCTTTATTTATTTAAAATTTCCAATCTCTCTAACCCTTTCCCAAAAACACAGTCAAGAAACAGAATCCTGGCCTTCAGCAGGTCTTGTGCTCTTCTTTCTGTAATAAGTGGTTTGTGTAACATGGGACTGACTGCTGAGGGCTGAACATTGCATCATGTTTAATCAGCTCTCTGCAAGTTTTCCTGGCCGCCTTCCTTTCACTAATCTTCTCACTGGTTTTTTATTCTTCAACATAATGTATTTGGTTTTGTTTTCTTTTTTCTCTTCAGCCTTTTTCTATACCAAGCTTTTATGTTATTCTCTACTCTCCTTGATTACTTGAAATGTGCTTTCCTGGAAAGTGTTCTCATCCTGTTGCATTCCTTGCATCCACTGCATATAGCTATAGAACACAGGTACAGGAATAAATAACATAGAGACATACTCTCCTTGTAAAAAGCAGGTGTGAAATAATGTATTTGACTGATATTTCTTTGACTCTGGTAACATTGTAAAAAATACTAGTTGTTTTCTTTCTTCTTTAAGTAAAAATGAGCTCAAACTGGTTTTGAATAACAAGTTGTGACAAATAGGATACCTTGAGAGCTGGTCAGGGACTTTGTCATTTTCTTTGTCCTCCTGTCCTTGTTGGCTGTAGTGAAATTGCACAATCATTAGATCATTATTACCAGTACACTGTAGAGCCTGCATAAGCCTTTATTGGTTATTATTTAAATATTATGATAAACCCCCATGACTAATAGATGAATATCATATTCATTATATTTCAGAAATATGAATTTAAATTATTACAATGTGTAGAAATTTTTACTTTTTACTTTAAAGACTTCCACAGAGATTTAAAATAATTAATATAATACATTTTTTGATTCTTTTTGGACAGATTTTCTCTAGAATACATGACTGACACACATTTACATTATTCTTGCTCTCAGCTTGTTAGCTTGAGTTTAATCAAAGTATATTTGAAAAAAACCTTAAACTTAGAGTGGTGATACTGGTAAATTATCCAGTGGTCAACAAAACTTAAACTTCAGCTCCCTTTTCACTAATGAAACATCAGGCTTAGATTATCCATAGATAGGAAAGTTTTGTTAAGGCCTAATGGCCCAGAATTATACATTATATTTATATCTCTTATTCGTATTGAACTTAATTCATTCACTGAGACAATCTGCCTCAAACAGGCTGAGATAGTCTTTTTAGGTGGCATCTCAGATTCTACACTTTGATTTAGCCAAATCCTTTTGACTGATTTTGCATATGCTTGTCATTTCTAATAATATATTATTATTCTGTTAATGGCTAGACTTGATGATCTTAGAGGTCTTTTCCAACCTAAATGATTCTATGATTGTATATATAAATGTTCCTCAAGTACAAGTTCCTTTACTTATTTGGGGATTATCCATGGTCTGGGATGGGAAGCTGATACCAAGGAACTGAATTTGCTAGATTTTTGGCTGTTTCTGTGTGTGGAGACCTGTATCAATGTGGCCAAAATGCTTACCCGTTTCTTTTAGTGCTCATTAACCATTGCACAAAGTCCTGAGCTCGTCTATTGTCCAGGTACTTGGTGTAATCACTGGTGAATGTGCCTTGTGAGTGACGTTTCACTTCATTCAGCTGTCTAGATTCATCTATTGGTTCAGAATGGGAAGCTTTGAATGATCTGTGAAAAGTTTAGACCTTGTTAATCGGCAGTGGTTACAGTACAGTCTACAGGTGCATTGATTTTTCTTTTAACGACACTATTTTTTACTCTCACAAAGTGAAAGCAAGTGGCATTTTGATCATTAGCTGTCTGGTACAAGGAATCTGTATAGTAGATTGGACACTGCACAATTATGCAGTCTTCTTGGATAAATAAGGTAGCTATTGTTTTAATATCCCAAAGTTCTGTGCTATGCTTTGCAATAGTAAAAAACCTGTCAATTTCAATGGCAGATCAAGTACTGCGTAAAGCTATCTTTAAATCATAGTATGTTTGGCTTCAAAGTGTAAGAAAACAAAGTTCAGGCCAAGTATTTGTAAAAGTTTGGTCTAAAGAATTTACCTTGATTTCTCCTCTGTATCCTGAAGAGGATTTTGCAAGCTGCCTTGAACTATCATTAGAAGGAAACCAGCAACAAAATAAATGCTTTTCATTTTCATTGCCTGTCAAAACAGAAATAAGGCAACAAAGAAAAGGTTATAATGTTTACATATGTCTGAATCAATTACATCGAAAAGAGACATTCTTAATGCTGATCTAAACTTGAAGATATATATAAAGAGCCTGCTAGGATGGGTTCCATGTCCAGTGGATGACGTTTTAGGGCCTTGGGTAGGCATTCGAAAGATGTAGTCTCTGATCCAGTCTTTAGGCTCTAGTCTGTATTCTAGAATGCAAGGAGAGCTGAGAGCAACTGCATCCTCACTGTCTTTTGCAATGTGAGGATAAAGGTCTGTTCTCTCCTTTTCTCTGTGTCCTGCTGATGGCAAGCACTAGATCTGTAACATTGTTCTACTGCAAGACTGGGGCAGCTCCCCATTCTTTCTTTCTCACAGAAGCCGCAGTGAGTTCACATCAGGAAAATGTCACTGGCAATAATTTCCTCATGTACTTGGGCTGATACTTGTGTATTTGAAAAAGCCCTTCTGCCATCCACGGCATTTTCCTATGGAAGCTTATGATACAGGCTGAAAAACAAAGGGAGATAGGACACATGAGTGCCTTGAAGTAAAGTGGTAGCAAAGTAAGTCCCAGTCAAAAAACACCCTCCCCACTAAATGTAGCCTGTACCCTACTCCTGTGGTTCCACTGCAGGAGTTACTTTCAGATATAAAATAAGGCAGTCTGAGTGAAAATATGTATCTTCTCTATTGTAATGCCTTGTCACAATAGCCTGAATTTAAATATGCCATGGGCTGGAGGAAGTCTTAGAAAATTATGAGGGAACGATGTGTAGCGAAGGTGCAGATTACTCCAGTTTGAGACTGCAATGCAAATGAGGGGGCTATATGAACACCTCTGAAAAGGTAATCTCCTGCATCAAAAATCTTACTGCTGTAGGACTTCTACTCTGCCCCAGTAGTCTGCCCCTTCATAGCAGATTTTTTTTTTGAAACCTGTTTCTTCCATCTGTTTTAAAATAACTTATGGCTGGAGATGCAAAGCTTGATTGTTGGCAGGCATTTTACCAATGGTTAGGAAGAATATATTGCTACTGGTACTTTGTGAGGCCTGATTTTTAAGAGAATCTTACTGCATAATACGACTATTTTACTAGAATACCTCAGTAGCAGTATCAAAATACTTGAGGCAATCAAAATCTTAATCAAATATTGATCAAACCCAGGAAAATAAATACATAACTATAATATTTTCTGATGGATTTTACTATTAAGCAATGGAGTCAATTTCCCTCTCTCCACCAGAAGCCACTGCCAGTGTTGCTCATTTTTTCATCAGTGTCTGGAGACTCGTTTCTGCCTTGCGCAATGTCCTGGTATATAAGATTTGATCCCTTCATTGAACATACCCTGCTATAGTACCAACATTTACCACAGTGGTCATGTAGTCAGTCTTACTAAAACCCTAACTATAGTACTGAACTCTGTTTTCACTGTTTCATTTGGAGCTGTAATTTGGTGGTGCAACACTGACATCCAATGTTTATCTCAAAGAATGCATAATTTCACATTTCATAGGCTTCTAGTGATGGAAAAAAGTTCTGCCTGTTCTTTGGGAAAGGATTCTCTTGTGGTCGTTTCAAAATGGTTTGATTGACCCCTATGGAAGCTGATGCGGCTGTAAATGAGTTAACCGGGACTTGGACACCAGGTAAAGTCTGGCTATTACACCATATAGAAGTAAATTTGCGCTGCTTAATATTCCCAGTTTACAGCTGTCTGCAGCTTTATTAAACTGCAATCCGGATTAGCCATAAACCCAAGTCACTGAGGTGGAATGAAATATCCAACACCAAAAGCTTTTCTTCTACATAAAACTTATTAAAAAGTAATTGGAAGTCACTGTGGTCAGTAAGGAGATATGCAGTGATTTCAGTTTATCTTGGCTCTAACTCTAATGGCTCAGGCCTATAGAACTTTCAGATGTGAACAGTCCCACTGGCTACTTTACTCCTTTAGTATTAATATTAAAGTTAACTGCATATTCAGCGTATTTCTAAATTTTTCAGAATCAAAATTGGGAGACTATTAAAAAGAAAGATGTGTAAATGCAGTCTTTTAAATTTATAAAATTTGCAAGTAAGAGAATCCTTATTAATAAAATAAGCCCTTCCAAAAACTATTAACCTTCTGTCAAATGTGTTCTTTAAAAAGTTTAGAATCAGTTTTATTTGTTCAACATTTAGTACTTGCGATTGGTAAGTCAAACCAGCAACAGCAGTTCTTGACAAGTTAAACAGGCTACAGTTTTAAAAGAAGAAATTGTAATTTTATTCTTGGTAACATAGGCATGTTTTATAGAGAAAAAGAGATGATCAGAAAAGTAGTATTTTCTTAGTTTATGCCAGCTCATCAATTAATTTCCCAATTAGAAGAAAGGCTTTATTTGCTCTAGGTTATTTAGGTCACCAGCAGATACTGCTAAAAACCATGGAATCTTATTGTCCAGGTGCAGGAAAACTAAAGCTAATCTTGCACAGAAAATTTTTATTCCTATGCATATTAGACTAATGAAAATATTTTAATATTTTTCTGATTGAAAATGAAAAATTTAAGACATCTCAGTTTGAACCACCAGAAATACGTAACAAATATAGCTCTCAAATCTTGATCAGATATTTATTTGAATATTATTTCCTTGACCAACCTGATTTTTCTAGTTTTCTAATATATTCTACTGCAGGTGTCTTTTGTACCTATGGACAATTTTAACTAGCTTTTTAAAACTGAGTTTTCAAAAAAACCTTTCAAAAGTCACATTTGTATCTATTTCCAGTTTAAAAATAGAAATTATGAAGTTACAGTAGCAAAAAAGGGAAATACTTTCATATGAACATGCATGAATGAATAAAATAGATTTCTATTGACATGAAACTGTCTGCAAATAGCAATAATTTCTATAAATAAATAAATAAATAAACAACTTTTTCAGGTAGGTGTATTTTACATCTAATTCACCTACCATGCTATAATGCCTTGTGGAAAGTTCTGTAAAATCCAACAGTTCTAGTCTAAGGAATTCCGTAGTAGGATGGAAGACTAAATTAAATTTTATACAATAATCACAATAACTATTGAAAGGCTTTCATTTTACTTCTGTGCTATAAAATATACTTTTCTGATCCTACAGGGATATGAAAATAATAGTTGCTTGAGACAAACTAATCTAAAAGTGGGGCAGTGGAGTGACAGTCTGTAGGGTGACAGAGTGACAATCTGTCTTGGACAGTTTTAAATCAGTGTCAACATAAACCCACTGAATTTGTTTCCACGCTTCTAACTTAATCCTCATTGATTCATATTTAGGCAGTATCTAAAAGGAGTGAATAATTTTAAACTCATATTAATTGAATATCTCTACAGAAGATACTAAAGGAGATAAAAATCAATAATTGTGTATCTCATTTAAATTCTTACTACAATGCTTGTCTTTCATGTTCTCATGGTTAATCTTCCTTCTTTCAATTAATTCTGCAACACAAACTGTTGATTTCCCTTTTTTGAATCATTCTCTGTTGAAGTAATCAATACATTAAAATATTTAAATGATGATGTCATTAACTCCAAATATCAGTGAGTATAACCTCAGAAGAAAACACCAATTTACTGAAAGATCTGCACCTCTATTGCAAACTTCGGGCAACACAATGCACATAATGCACTCGGCTTTCTCAAATAAATAACTGGTAGCTCATATAAATCTTACCTTATTATACTTTGAAGTGATACGTGGCAGTTGCAGAAAGAGCTACTCTCTCTTCTGCAACTATGGCAAGCCTTGAGGATCCTGAGCTCTGCCTAGCTGCCTCTTTTGCACAGACTTATATATATACTGTTCAGCTCTAGTAAGCATTACAGGAGTGCATCATTGCTGACAGTTTCCTTATTCAACTTAAAAAAAAAGTCATCATATTTGCTATTCATTTCATTTGATAATTTTACAAGCAATTTCACACGTTCATTCTGCTTATTTTATGACATCAATGCTAACATGGATTTGCAAAAGGAGTGAGGTAGCAATGTCCAAAGTAGTAAACATCAAACAGAAGGGCATTAACATGACAAACAGTGGGCTAAAGGTGCCTGAGATCAAGGCAGCAATTTCTCCAACTTCTGATTTGCCACATTTAACATTTAGAATTCTGATTCTGTTGACATCAGTAGCATTGTTTTCACTTATCAATTTTAAATCAAGGTTTATAAATTTAATCCATTGTTAAAAATAACCAGCACGACTTCCCCAAATCCCTTGAATGTTTCTTCAAGTAATCTTGTGCCAATATAATGATTATGAAGAGATGTGAAATATTGCAGTGATGGCTACCCACTATGCAATGCCTAGCACAGGTGAAATTTTGAAAAAATGTTTTGATTAGCCTTAGATGTAAAATTCCAACTTTGTAAATGCTACTGTAAGAAAATTCATACTCACTTGAGAACTGTATGCCAAACATTCACTCTAAATTGAGTTTCACACAGTGGCCTACAGATTTATGCAAGATAAACCTTTTCCTCACAATCCCATTCCCTACAAGGAAAAAAATCAAACAAAATAGATTTGATGTTTTGTTCAGTAATGGAGATAATTTCATAGCTGTGGGGCAGCATTGCCAAAGAAAGCCATGTTCAGCCATCCAGTGACAACACAGAAACTCAGACAGGTAGGAGAGATAGTTGGGTAGGAGGAAGGTTCTGGAATCACAGCAGAGATCTCAGGGAATGTTAATGACAGCCTGTGCTCCAGTCTGGAGCAGGTCATGGTCTGCTTTGTGGCACAAGGCACATGCATATTACAACAAACCTTATTTCCCCCCTTATTTTTTACTGCTTCTCGAAGCCAGCAAAGAATGTGCTTCAGTGAGGTAATTTTCTGCTGACTGACCACAGCCAGACTGGCATAGCCTATAAGATACAATCGAGGTAGTGTATAAACTCAACAACCATATTAGAGTGGCAAACAAAATTTACTGGCTCCTTCCTAGAGCTCTATCCCAAATACCTGGCTGTGGTACCACGGTAGGGCTTCAGGGAAACATTAAGTGTCACTACACAGTCCACATCATCGAATTGAATTTTTGTTTAGTGTAATTTTTCTATGCTATTGGATCCATCTACCGAGACTCCTGGTTCACGTTTTCCCGTGTTCGGTGCCCGGGGTGGGTCACGGGGCGGCTCCCGCGGAGGCCGCCGGCGCGCCCTGCAGTACCCGCGCCGAGCAGCAGGTGGGGGCAAAGGGCCCTGGCCATGGCCTCTCCTCTGCGGCGGCAGAGCGCGTGCCCACCTGGCGCGCATCGCTGCAGGCACCTCGCTGTACGCGGAGTCAAAGATACTTTGGAAAGAGGCAGTATGGAATGTGAGACAATATCCTCTCCTCCAGGAAACAGAGAATTTTTCTCATTGTGTTTAGCGCAGTTAATTTTCTTGTGTCATATAGAGTTCCTTGTTTACAGTAGGATAATTCCAGAAAAAAAAAAAAGAGACAGAGCACCTCAGTGCACGGGGTTGGGCAGGTTGTCACAGAGCTGTATCATCCAGCAGGTCATCTAGCATCTAGAAGGTTACCGCTTATTTGTTTTTCAAGTGATACACAGAAAATAAAATGTATAGGAAAGAAGTGAACTGCCATCAAGAGCCATGCAAGTTGCCATAACTGAGTCTAGTATATATTTCAGGAGCACAGCAAACAAGAGTTACCAAACAAAAGTGGAAGATTATATCAAGTGTATGAAACATGCACATGTACTCAGGTTTGTTCCTCTCACACTTTACACCGGGTAGTTGGCACCTCTTGGGAAAAATCAAGGGCAACCTCACTCTCCTCTATATCATTGTTCTCAAATGAGAGAATACTTTGAGTCAGACTGAGACAGAAGCTGAAAGTGGCCTGCCTTCAGGAAATTTTCATGTTGCTCATGATTTGACTGGAGTCATTGGGTTCACTGTATCTCGAATTTATCAAAGTTTCCTGCACCATCGTCTGATTAAAATTGTCAAGATTTGAACATTTTAATGAATTAGGAACTTTCTGACTTTTGACATTAAAAAGTAAAAAAATGCTCATCTAATGCTTTCAAAACAGTGACCTCCCAAATTCTTCTGTGTATTTCTTCATTATATATTTATTACTATTGTATTATTATCCATTACATGTCTAAAGGGAGGAGGATGTATCTTGGGGTATGACTACAGGCCCACACCCTTTACTTTCTTATATTATACAGAAAGCATTCTCTCCTATCCTTGTCAGCTGTGAGTTCGGAAGGCTGGGCTCTGCAGCCCTTTTCATTTTGCTGTCTTTGTTACATGATAATCACAAAGAGCGTTCTCCTTCTGAGAATGGGAACCAGAATAGGAGGAACATATGTGTAAACACGTGCACACAGAAACCACCATGCTATATCCATAAATGTGTACTCGTACATAGCACACACAGTGTGTGCTTATGTATGTAGACAGCTCCATGGCCACCCTTTGGGGAGCAGGAATGGCTTTCTGAAATGGAGGCTTGTTGTGGTGAATGAACCAAACACAAGAATAACCAGGGGGCCACAGAGCCCAGAAAAAGAGGTTTGGTGGGATAGTTCCAAAGAATAAAACCCCCTTCTGTGAGGTTGGCTTCTCCCACTGAATTCCTAGGATTCCTGGGGGGGGCTCTGTCTGCCTGACAGACAGTGGACAGACACCCCTTGTATCTCCTAAGGAAAGGTAACCAGACCTGTCCCACCTTTCTCCTCTTCCTATAGGTCCCTGCTATGTCATCCCCACCCCCTTCCCTGTATCCCTTTAAAGCCCACTCAGTCTACTATTTTGTCCTCTTCGTATCCAGTCCCCTTCGAGGGAGCTTCTACAATAAACCCTTGGAACACCGGCCGAAGGAGCCACCTCTGCTCATTTGTTTCTGGCCACACATGGGCTATCTGTAAGCCCCAGGCGCGCTAGGCTGTGTGCCCTCCACCGCACGGGCTGGGAGGCTGGCTAGCGAGGCACCGAGGTGCCACGGGGTGTGCTCCCTTTGTGTTGGGCACTCCTGGACAAGCTGCTGCCATCTCAGCCCGGCCAGCGTGCCGGCGTACGAATATAGAGGCTTAGTTTAAGGCCCCTAAGCCTTTCCACAGCATGCAAGTCCGTGCTCCCTGCCACGGGGGCTGAGCGGTTTGTACCTCAGCAGCGACAGCCGTCCTGGCTGTGCTGTAGCCCACACTGTCTGCTCACATAAGTTGGAATCGCTCCACTGCAAGTCAATGGAGCTGCCTCAATTTGCGCAAGCAGAACTGCCCAAATATGTACTAGTTATTTTACATTCTGAGAAGACAATGTTCATAATTGAAAGTAATGCCAAATGCTCTTAGCAAATACTATGAATTATTCAGATTAAATATAGAGCCTTCAAATGACTCTATAAAATGTTCTAAACAGCTGTGCCTTGTAATTGGAATTGACTGGCAAACTGGAAAGTATTGAATGTAGTCTGAATTGGACTTGATATCTGAGTAAAATGGGTATAACACTAACCATATTCTAGAACGTGGCTGGTTTTCTGCTAAATTTCTCTTCAGGCCTTTTCTTCCTTGCAGTTGCAGTAATCCTAAGGGAAACAAATCATGTAGGTCTGTGTTTGAAGTATAAGGATTGCAGGTTGTTTCATGCGTACAGCTCACACAGCACGAATGAGGTAGATGATGAAAACAGGTTTGGAGTGGAATCGGTGACTTTCTACTATTTATGTACACTTCAGCTCCTAGAGTACAGCAATTTTTACTTTTTAGCTCTAGTTTTAATTTGTAAAAGCTAGAAAGGATTCATAGTGGAAACTGACTTGTAAACAACTGTATTTGTGGCTATTTATCAAGGGCCTGTGTACCTAATTCAGAACAACTACATCCTGTCTTCAGAGGGTCGGATACCTTGTTTATATGACAGGTATTTGAAGACTCATGTTTCATTGTCTGAAGTGGTACGTTTGAGTATCTGAAGTGTGAGTGTTATCCAAAAGAGAATAGAACTGAAAGTGCTCAGCATTT
Source organism: Callaeas wilsoni (assembly GCA_013398955.1). NCBI lineage: Eukaryota > Metazoa > Chordata > Aves > Passeriformes > Callaeidae > Callaeas > Callaeas wilsoni. Next base: position 216,719 of record VWPU01012750.1, read on the forward strand.
TTTTGAAAACAAGATCCTCTAAAACATTTGAAAGTGGGAAGCAAAACTTTGAGGATGTTCATTCTTGTCATAAGAGCTTAGCTTAATTCAAATTGTGTCCTAGTGTTGCCTCTTACACACCATATTCTATATTTGCATTATAGTTATATATACTTTTTATTCATATACTTTGTTAGCTTCACCTTGATACCTCAGGACAAGCCCTTTCAACTTGAACTATTGAAGATGTGTTACAAAAGACCTTTAGGCTCTTCTCTCCAATTGAAGTGGAATGGGGCAAATAACTGTCCTGTGAATGTTTGGGGTAATTCTTGTAACATGGATTGCATTTGTAGACAGGGCAGAATGGAACATGTTCTCTTTCTAGAGAAGAAAAGACTTGGGAGAATCTTACCACTGTATATAAATATCTGAAGGGATGGTCCAAAGCAGACTGAGCCAGCCTGTTTTCAGTGGTGCCCAGAGACAGAGGCACAAACTGAAACACAGAATGTTCTGTCTCTGAGCATAAGGAAGCACTTTTTTACTATGAGGGTGACCAGGCACTGGCAGCGGTGGCCCAGAGAGGTTGTAGAGCGTCCAGATGGCTTTTAGATATTCAAAAGTCATCTGGACAGAGTCCTGGGCTACAGGATGTAGGTAGCCCTGTGTGAACAGGGAAGTGGGATGAGTAGACCTGCAAAGTTCCCTTCCAACCCCAACCATTCTGTGATTCTGTTATAGTGTGAGGGTAGGTTTGCAGTGCTCTGCACCATTTCTAGTGATTGACTGTGATGTTACCTGATATAAGCACAGGACAGCCAGCAATCTGATGTTGATGTATTTTTAAGAGGGTTTTTTTGACACTAACAGCATCCTAGGACATTTTCTCCCAGGTCATCAAAACACATGGTTGCTCAATCATAAAGCTTTCAGGTTAGACATTATCTCAGCAACTCAGTGTAAATGTCACGCTCTGCTGGAGACATATTCCCATTCTTTGGCAAGAACACTGTGTAAGGCAAAGAAATTAACAACATGAAAAACAATGAAGGAAAAATGATGGCAGCAAACTGCAGTTATTTTTTAAAATTTTTTTACCCCACAACAGCTACCTACAAGCCAAAGTAGATGGTAGACAGTTTGGAGGATGTGTACTGTGATTGCCTTAGGAAACAAACAGACCACAGGGCAGATTAATAATGAAATAGCTAATGCACCCCTTGAAAAAGAGGTACCTTCTGTTATTTTATTTGACAGATTTTCCTGAAATGTCCCTTATTTCAAATACTTCTGAAAGTTTCAGACAACAGACCTGTGGGCAGGGTGTGAACAACACATTGCATCATTTTATTACTTAGAGTACTGACAAAGGGCCAATCTATCTGCCCAAATTTCCAGAGCTTAGAGGATTTTCAAAAGAATAAATAAAATAAAGGTGCAGAAATTGAAGGTGACCTAAATATATTGATATTTATGTGAGATTGATACTATGCTTTTTTGGAAATTACTCTAGGTTCTCACTGACATATTCAGGTATCTTAAACCTTTAAGCATCTGGGATAAGAGCTTGATTTTTCTCTCTTTCACCACAATGTTGCAATGATTTCCATGGTGTTGTATCAATATAAAAAATTGAGAGTTAAATCTCAGTATTTCAACTGAATTGTATTCCTTATTTGTAAGATAACCACATTTCTGAGACTACTGTTGTGTGCAGCAAATGCACATAGAATCATATAATCAACATCTAATTAGGCCCACTTCATGTTATATTTGCTTAATGTTAACTTTTTTACAGCTATAATTTTTTCCTTTAGCCATTATAGCAGTTGAATTTTAATTACATTACCAACAAAAAGCTCATTAACGTAACGTAATTGGCAGCGTTTCCAAAAAAACCTGAACTAATTGAGTATTTTCTGAAGAGTTCCCATCAAAGTATAATTTAACCATTACAAACAGCTTGGCAACTACATTTACATAAAGATGTATCTAAGGAATGTTCTCATGTGTGGAAAATCAGATTTGATATTGCCATTAACAAACTAAGGAAGCTGTTACATAGCAAATCACTTCCACATTTTAATTATTTTGGCCAAACCCCATGTTTTTGTCAAGAAAGTCAAATGAAACCCCTTGCTTTTCCACAAAGAAGCAGCAACTGGTCTCTGACTGAGAGTTATGAAGCAGCTTGCTTTGTGGCAAGGCAACACAATCTATTTCAGGTTATTTTGTACTCAACAACTAATAGCAGAGATGAGATATTGTGTCAGAAAGAACATGGTTCTTATGCAGTAGGCTAATCCAGAATTTTTTAAACACATGACCAAAGAATTGTTTAATCTACAATGGATCTCTTGCCAATTATCTTGTTAATATTCCTATATTATGACAGGACTGATTTCATTACTAATGAAAAGAATACAAGCATTCCAATCATTATTAGCTTCTAGCATTTTTAAAAGACTCCCTAAAATAGTTTCACTAGAAACAAAGCAAAGAAACCTTGCACAATCCTTTGATCCTTCCCCTCCAGTCTGGGATGAACGACACTGAGATCAATTTGAATGCTGAGGTGATGATTAGAAATTAAAAATAGGTCAATATGGCTCACATACTTTGAATATAGGTAAAAAACCCACTGATACATGATAGTTGTCATGAATGTCCTGCTTTCATGTTTAAACCTGAATACTGAGAGTTTTGCAGAATCAAGGTGTCAAATAAGAGTTGAATAAAATTTGAACACATTCAATGCTCTCAATAAGTATCCAAACTTCAGTGTTAAATACGGTGTGTTCCTATCCCTACTTGGATTCTTTACAAAAAGTTGGAAGTAAATTTTGAGAAACTGGTTCTTGTTAGGATGCTAATTAGGTACTTGCACTGCTTCCTTTGTCCTTTCCCGTTTTACAGTTCTAGTTAACAAATGCAATCACATTAATCCGACAGTGTGCATTTGCAATGAACCACCCTTCTTGGACTGCAGAATGTAAGTTTAAGCAAGCTGGCAATAGATGCACAAGACCTTTTACATTAAGATTTTATTTCTTCTGTCAAACAGGTATCAAATGTGTCAAAACATTTGTTACCATAACATTTGCTAATATACAATATCAAAAGTGGATGTAAACATCAAGTTTAAAATTTCAAAGTTCCTGTGATCAATTCACCTGAAAACTATACAACTTGGGCACTGCTGTCATTTCATTCTCCCAGAGATGTCTCAGATGCCTTCGCATGCTCTGAGTAGCCTACTTATTCTGACAAAGAAAAACATTGTTTGAGGAAGTGGGTCATATGTGTGTAGAGATGTTTGCTGGAAAGGCCTGGAATTCCATGGTTCTGATCAGTATACCACTGAAAGAAAAAACAAAACATAAACCCCTTATGTTATATTTTCAATTCTGCAAGAGTTATACAATACAAAAAAATGTATTTTATTGGCATACATAAGAAAGCGGATGGCTCAAGAAAAAAGAGGATCTTAATAATTTTTTTTCATCAGTTCCCAATATATTATTATTCTTGCTGAAAAAAAAAGTTTCTAAGCCTTCTGTTATTTAAGAGTAAGCATTACTGCCTCAGTACTTACAAGCCAGTTATACTAAGTCAGGGAAAAGAGCCTTGAGTGCCACTAGGGATGAAATACCCTTGACCTGCTGCATGGTGTGGGCAATCGGGGTGAGTCTTCCTTAGATATACTGGGCTCTAAGCAACAAAATTTCACCTAAATGTTTTTTGAGTTCTATTCAAAACATCCTGCATTACAGCAGGGCCAGGAACCTTGTGAGTGGTGTACTGGAAATAAAACACACACATGAATTATGCTAACTCAGAAATATCTGCCATTCCACTGTAGCTGAACCAGAATGACTACAACTGCATACAGTATTCCAGATACGTAAGAAATAACCCAGATTTGCTAAGTATCAGGGAAGGAGGCAGAAAATGTGTAATACACAAAAGGGCCTACAAACCCCTGTCATCCCTTTTTGGGGAGTTCATGGCCTTGTGAAACCAGACTTGGGCAGAAGGCCAGTATGTTTGATAGCAGGGAAACATCAGTTATTAGCCCTGAGAAAAATGGTGTTGGAAGTAAAGGTTAGCATATAATTCAGAACTACATTTCCCCTGTTTATTTCTCCTTTATATCCTGCAACCTCTTGCCCATACATTTCTGTACCTGCTATCCCATGCAAGTTTTCCAGAGAACTTCTTTTTGCTGATTCCCGATACATATTTGGAGACCTTACATCGTTTTTGCTTGTTTCACTTTGTGCCTGGGGCAGGCAAGTCCAATTAAAGATAGAATCTACCACAACCAGTGACAATTTGGCCCTAGAAGCCAGCTCTTTCATCTTCCTCTTTTACTAGGTATCAAAAACAATCTTAAGGAGGCTGGATTCTTATTCTTCTCCCTGGCTTATTTTAAAAGCCTCCAAGTTACTCTTGACAAGAGGAAAATCCTGCTAGCATCCAAAGGGCAAGGTAAAAAAAAAGAGCAGGCAAATCCTTTGGGAAAGAAAGTGAGAAGTTGTTTATAAAGAATAAAAAATGCACTAGCAATTGCCAAATTTCGAAGCATGTTCAGTTGAACAGGGTTGTTAAAAACACGGCCAAATGTCAGATAAGCTTATTGATAAAGTTATGAACCACTTTTCAAAATGAAAAATAGTCTATTATTTACCATTGCCTGGAAATCCACCTGTGCATTAACCAGAGCTTTTGCAATTTGTGCTGAGTTCTGAAAATGTACATTATCTAGAAAGAAAAAAAAGAGATTGTCTGTTGAAACATGTTAATACCACAAAGCATAAAGTTATAGTGCATTTAGCTGTGTCCACTAATTATCAAGTGATACAGTTGACATTACTAAGAACGAGTAAGCATCTTATGATAGGTCATATGGAAATCTACCAAAGATTTAAGTCCTGACCCAATCAAAGATAGATGCTTAATGTTTTTCAAACAAAGTGATTCTGGCTCTGTGTTTGTCCTGCCATTTGCAAACCTCACCATCTGCTGTTCCATGGATGAGAAGATACTCTACGTTTTGGAAATTCTTTGCTCTTGCCATCACAGTTGAATTCTGTTGAGAGGAAAAAAGAACAGTTCAGCAACTTCAATTTAAACCACTCATTCATAGTGCTGAAAGGCTTTCATTACCTAGTAGAAAAACAATCTAACCGTTGAACTGACATGACAGCAGTGACTTCATATCAGTCTGAGATTACAATAGAAGCTATGTATATGGCTGTATATGTGTATATACATACATACACACACACACACATATATATATATATATATATATATGTATATCTGTCTCTACAGAGGGATCTGAACAACCTGGATCAATGAGCCAAAGCCAGTTGTCTGAGGTTCAACAAGGCAAAGTGCATGTCCTGCTCGTGGGTCACAACCATGCCATGCAGCACTAGGCGCCCTGTGGAAGGGTGGCTGGAAAGGTCTCTGGTAGAAAAGGACCTGTGGGTGTTGGTTGACCACAGCTGAACATGAGCCAGGGCATGCCTAGGTGGCCAAGAAGGCCAGAGGCATCCTGGCCTGTACCAAAAGTAGTGTGGCCAGCAGGACCAGAGAAGTGATCATCCCCCTGTACTGCACCAGTGGGCACTGGTGAGGCCACATTGTGAATCCTGTGTTCAGTTTTGGGCCCCTTAATACAAGAAAGACATTGAGATGCTGGAGTGTGTCCTGAGAAGGGCAACAGAGCTGGGGAGGGTCTGGAGAGTGAGTCCTCTGAGGAATGGCTGAGGGTGTTTAGCCTGGAGAAGAAAGAGGCTCAGGAGGGACCTTAACATTCTCTACAACTCCCTGAAAGTATGTTGGGGTGGGGGTCGGCCTCTTCTCTCAGGCAACAATCAACAGGGCAAGAGGAAATGGCCTCAAATTGTGCCAGATGAGGTTTAGACTGGATATGAGGAAAAATTTCTTCATGGAAAGGGTTGTCAGGCATTGGAACAAGCAGGCCAGGGCAGTGGTTGAGTCACCATCAGGGAAGGAATTTAAAAGACGTGTAGATGTGGCACTTGGGGACATGATTTAGTGGTGCACTTGGCAGTGTAAGGTTAATGGCTGGACCTGATGATCTCAGAAGTCTTTTCCAAACTAGATATTCTGTGTGTCTGTGATCTGTGACTTTGGCTTCAGGACAGGAATACCTACAAATAAATCCTGTTTTTTTCTTACATCATTTGTATGTGTCCTGAAAAGCACCAGCAGGAGAAAGAATATTAATCTGCACCATATTGATGATGTCTGTCCATAAAAGATCCCTGTGCAAGCTTGGCTTGCAGCAGGTAGCTTTCTGTGCTGTCACAAATGTCTCTACACTACCAGAAACAGATTTGATATTTAGTGTCTTTTCTAAGGGCCAATTCATACAAAGAACAGCACTAGTCATGCCATTCCCAGAATGCTCTAATTCCTGGCTACCCAGACAGCTCTACCAGGGCTGTTAGTTACTGAGCATTTCTGTTCTTTGAGTTGGGATGGAAATAGGTACTGAGAACACGATCCAAATCTTTAACAGGAGTGTTTCCACTAAGTTCTTTGGATGTTAATTCAGGCCTCTCTGTATCCAGAGCTGATGTGTGTGCTGCTAGAGGAAACTACAGACTTCCTATCAATGTGAAGAAAAGAATGGCAACCTGTTCTAGGTAGGGGAAGCTGCTCTGATCATTTAGGATGCTTATGATATTATCAGAGAGCTAAATTTGCATGAAGCAGTTTGCATATCACAGCTAACCGTACCAACCAAAACCTTATCAACATCAATATTTTAATCCCTCTAACTTGAGTTCTTTTCTAGGCTAATGGCTTGCACTGGCAGAACAGTCTGACTTGTCCAAGTAGGAAAATAAGGACTTCCATTTAGCAATTTTGGGATTTATAAATACAAACCCACAATTAATTATGTAGATAAGAATTTCATGGCAGTAGCTTTGCTACGAAAGGACTGTACCATGAGAGCTAGTGGGCCACTTTCTTTCTTCACGGTTCCACTTATCCATGGAAATTTAAGGCAGATCAGCACAGAAACAGAATTCTCACCTTATAGTGCTCAAGATTATCGGACTTTATAGGAAGACCCATAAATCGTTCTGTGTAGATTGATGCTGAAATTAAAGAAGAAGAAAGCTAAAGAAAGTGCAGATATTTTGTGGCTTCAGTGGCACATAAGAAATTAAATGTTTAACTGTGTCTGTTCTTGGTTTCCTCATAACACACTAAATTTAAACATATTTTAAAAATCAACAATGAAGGCTAAATTATTTACTGTCCTCCAAACCACCTTTGCAGAAATACTGGTTTTATACTCCTCTAGGTTTTGTGGATAAAGGTAGTTAATTGATACTGCTTTATGCTGTTGGGTTGAACTCCAGAAGTCAGTTGAACAAGGCAATGAGCCAATAAAGGTGCATGGTGGAAAGATGTCACAGACTAATTCTGATGCCTTAAAAAGAGGAGCTGAGGATTTGTATGTGTATAAACAGTAAATATGGATATACATGTTGTCCTTTTCCTACTGAAAGTATATATGCAGCAACTAAGAGGAGCAGGAAAGGATACAGGCATGAACTGAAAAGGTGGCCCACTGCTTTTCAGGTCTCTGTGCAATTCATTTTTATAACTACAAAAAAGACTGGTAAAAGATTTGACAAAATAAATATGAATAACTGAACAGTATCCATCACCAAGAAATCAGTAGAAACATCTCTCTTTGAGCTGCCTCGGTATTTGTACTTTAACTAGGAGCTATTATGAAAATTTATGGAAAACTGACACAGCAGCTGTTACTAACAGAAGATTACTTTCTTTGTGACCTTGCCTTGAAAGAGTAACTGACACATATTGAGCAGTCAAGCTGCAGTATTACATGAATTTTATTTATTTAATGGAGTCAGGGCTTTCTGACCAAGAAGAGCTGTCATCTTTCCCTCTCAAAAGACAGGTGACAGCTATTGTAATCCTTAAGGAATTGGGATTGTGTACCTTGTCCAGTTTGATATACTGTATTAGAAAAATTTTGTTTAAAAACAGAAATGAGAATCCTCCCAGGAAAAGAAAATGAATCAATATACTCTTGTTCTCATGGTTTACTATGTATCATTTACATGTGCTACCACTGAGAGCTAAAGATGTGTACTATGTCTCCCAGATCAGCCAAGCAAGGCTTCTGAAGATAATTTGTAATATAAGTACCAAAAAAATTTAAGTAGCCTATCTTTTATCAAAATCCTTTACCGTTCCATGAAAACAGAAAATGTGCAATATCTGTTGTCAACACAGTGTCAAACAACCATATTGGTCTTAATTTTTCAATAAAATAGACTCTTTCTGAATGGCTGGCATTTCTACAGTATTCTGAGCCAATTTTTCCACTCTCTTCTACCAATATAGCTACAACAAGTCCACAGAGGTCAGCAGAATTGCATTATAATGACTAAGTGGAAGATTCAGCTTGTCAGTTACTGAGGAGGGAAAAGCAGATGAATTTAAATAAATTTTAATAAAACGCTCACAGATATAATGCTTTTAACTATACATTGTCCCTGAATGGAATTTTACTTTCCATCTTATAACTGTTGAGTTGTTATTAACTCTGACTCAAAATGGAGGGGGATGGGACAACTTTTGACAAAAGATCATGGTCCAGAATCTCATCTATGCATCTAAAAGAGGGTTGGACAGAATTTAGAAGCCCTAGGGGCCAGTACATCCTCTGACATACTGATACTACTCAGAGACTCAAGGATGTAACATCCTGTAGTTTTGCCCCTAACACAGCTCACACTAACGTTAACATGATCTGTTTGCCAAAACTTATGACTCATGACTTCCTTCTGTTTCCTTCCTTCCTTAGTGGAGGTACATTTGCCTGTTTGGATTTTACAGTGTGTTTTCAGTAAGATTCTTTAATTGCCTCCTGAAAATTCAGCTGATGTAGAGATTGCAATGGTGCAGATCTAATCTGCTTCAACTTAAACACTTCATTTGAATTGTGATGCTGGGACAAATTTTTATAACCCGTCTTTTATTAAGGAACCTTTGCAAAAGCAGTGCTTTATGCTTGCATTCTGGAAATAATTTTGTGATCATGAGTACAAATGTCTTAAAAAAATCTTGATGCCAGTGAAAACATGAAGACTATGCTTCCTGTGTCATACAAATATTTTTCCCTTTGTTTGCAAAACACCATAAATACAAGGAATGTCTGTGCTAGCAGTCAGGGAAGGAATCTTTCCCATTTAACCAAAAAATTTTCTCATAACCAAGATTTCTTAGAAAACAACCATATGCTAAGTAAATGTGTTCAAAGTGCTACATTTTACTCATTGAAAACATTCATGCCATGATTTTTTTTTTACACTAAGGTTCCTTTACACCATGCCAAAAAGCTTAACAGGTCGGCAAGTATGAATATGTGCCTGCTTTATTCACACAGGAAGCCCTTGGGAATATACTCCCAGAGTTGTTTCCTCTCAACAGTTTGGAGCCTAATTCCATAAACATAAATAAAAATATGTATCGTAACACAACAATACAGGAGGTGTTGCTGAGAAACATTTAGCGGGAAAAGTATTTAATTAAAAAAAATATCGTATCAAACACAATAGTCCTTCTCTTTTCCACTGCTTTTGGGAAACAACTTTGCAGTCATCAGAAATACTGATTCTTGACACAGGTCATCTGTGGTGTCAGAAGTTAAAATGTGCTGTGATTCTGTCACTGGCAGATAAATCAGTTCAGCTGTTTCTGAATTCAGTGATAATGTTTTAACAGGATTTTTAGGCAGATCACTCCTTAATAGCAGTTTATTGAGAGAGCTTTATACACTTATTTTTACAGAAGTGCATATGGAATTATCCAGGCATACCTTCTTTGTGACAAAGTCAGTTCCAAACTGCCAGTTGCAGTCAGTTATTTTCAGCAAGAAAAAAATTAAACTTAAGGTCTTAAAAGTTTTAAATCTAGGTAATTTGAATGTCTTTATGTTTCAAATTGCCAGTCTCCTGCAATGATTTAATTTAAGAAGTCATTAAATGCTACATCTTGCTTTCCAAGTCAGTATTTATGACAAGTTTCCATACCGTAATATTCCCAGCTGGAAACGGGAGCCACAGCCATTCCGCATTTAAATACTCCACTGCCAGATCCAAGTGCCAAAGAAGTTACATACCCACCATAGGACTAGGAGGAAATCACAGACAGTTTAAAGTTACTGGTGAAGTATCATTCTGTTTTCTGAATCAAATTCATATAAATTAATTACAAATTAACTAATTTGCTTTGAATGCATGGAGGACAAAGTAACAAAAAGTTGAGGTTTTTTTGAAATTAATTTATTGATTTCAAATGGATCTGATGTAATTTTTTGTGAGAGAGATTAGACAATTTTATCGAATCACTTCTTTTTTTGCTACTTCTTCAATGTTTATCACAGGATACTGCTTTTATTGCCACTTACAGAGAAATTTAATTTGGTAGCGTCCTTCATGGTAATCTAACACAAGCTGTAGCTCAAAACAGGGCTAACTTCAGCTGTAAGTGCTATTGATCACCATCACATCCACAGTACACATCCTCTCTACTCAATCTGCTTCAACACTGATCACGGTTGTCATTTTTTTTTTCCTAAAACCAAAAGCAAACTTTCCTTCTGGCAGCTTGTTTTCATTGCCTCTCATCCTTTCAAGGTGCACCTCCAAGAAGAGTTAGAGGTTTTTCCCTCCCTTAACAAACTACCTAGTTTTTGCTAAAGATTGGCATATTGAACCAACTCAACCATCAGTACTAATATAGTCATCTACTTCTGGATGAAGCAATTCCTCCCTACTGCCTGCCACTGTTCCTATTATTTTCTGGCCTGATTCCTCAAACTGGGACCCAGCAAGGAAGAATAAGTTCATGGCCATAAGAAGGGTAAAGTAGTAAGTAAGCCTGGATATAAGAATAGATCTGTGAAACTGAGTGGGGCTAGTTGCTGAGACAGGAAAATAATGTAAATAAAAAGCCTTTGGTTTGGCTCTCCACAGGATGTGGAACTGAGGTTGGAAAACCTCATATAAGGTCTTTGCAAAATAATGGGTTTCCATTTACTTTGGAATGGAGGAAGGGATAAAAATATGATGTGTCATGAAAAATTCTGAAGATTACTTCAGTAGCATATGAAAGACTAAGGGAAATAAGCAGAACTATTAAATATTTTTTTTTGTACAGAAGTTAAGTTAGTCCATCCCCTTGACATTCCAGCTTGAAATGATAGTGAGGGATATAGTAATAGAAACAGTAATTTGTAGAATTTTTCCAGCTCATCTGATTTTCTCATTTGATCTTTCAAAAAATAAGTTGACAAGGCTAAAAAGTAAGGGATTAGGATTGGGCAGATAAATATATTCACTGTAATAGACCGAGAGAGAGTGTTCACAACTCAAATTGCTTTAGTGGTTATTTAAGAGCTTTTGCCATCTTGAAGAGTTTGGTGAGTCTGAAAGCATGAGTTCATGCACACCCGCCAAGCTGCAGCCTATAAATAAGGAAACACCTTTCAACTCCTTTTAAAGCTTACAGACCAGGAAATGGTATAATAAATTGGAAAAAAATTGGAAAGAAAGACAGATAAGTTTGGCAGTAGTGCCTTTATTTTAGTATTATATCCACTACTGGGATACAATGTGTGCAAGCTCTTGGTTGGTTCTGGAAACACTGTGGTGAAATAAAATATGATGTGATTTAAAAAAGAAAATATTTTCTTGAGGCCTTAAATTACCTAATATCACTTTAGAATTATTCACTTCTAAGTGTCTGTGTCACTTAATTTCACCATATGGTACCCATTTGATTCTGGTGTTACAGTAGTAACTGTACCAAAGTAACTTAAATACTGGTTGGTAGAAGCTTCATAGAAAGATTTTAGCAACTCAGCTCATGTGCTGTCTAAGATCAGGCAATATATCTGGCTATTAAAGGTTCTGGGAGTGTTACAAAGCAAAATACATGAAAAAAACAAAGATGAAAAATAGACTGGCTAATAATTTGGAATGACTCCCATACTGTCCAATTTTTCCACTTCTCGGCAAAGCTGTCAATGTTGTAAACCCCTGAGACCCAGATTCATCCCTGCTGGCCCTTGCAAAGCCAGGCAAGTACACAGTGATTCAGGATGATGCAGGGGTCACATTTTCTGATGAGAGATAGTCATAGGACTTTTCTCACTATTTTAATCTCAGATCAGAAAGGACAATATTTGAATTTTGACACCATGCCAGTAAGTCCATAAGTCAAAAGTAAAGCCAATTAAAATGTCTCGATTTGGCTTAACTTCGAGTCCAAACAATGTACTAGACATGAGCTTTTCAAAATTCCCTCTTGAGCTGCCAAAGATTCCTTTCTAGGGGCTTGAACTGTTGCCATTGCATGTATGTAAGTACCAGCAGGAACCAACCCCTTTGGCAATACCATCACACATTTGCAGAAGAAATTTTATACATATTTAAGACAGAACCAGGAAGAATAAAAAAAATTATACTACAGGATTATTTAAAGATAGATATAAAATCTCCAATCACTTACCCAGCCCCATATTGCTATTCGTTTCTCATCAATAAAGCCCATTTCTATAAATTTTCTGTGGAAAAGAAAATCACAGAAATATATGCATTATTACAAAAAATTGCTAGTACAATAACTAAGTAGCAAAAACCAGTTTTTCTTTCACTTTTTTTTCCACATATTCCACCAATATGAGCAAACTGACAATCAACATAGCATGCCTGATTTCTACAAAGCATCAACTGTTCAATCAATAGGTGTTGAAAGGGAAAAGGAAGAATTTTTCCTGAAAGAATAAAAAATATTGAAATTAATACTTTCATAATAATAGTTTTTATTCTAGTAGATGAGGATCATTTTCATTGCTTTAGTGCCAAAGGTGCTGAATTACCACTAACATTCAGACTTTATTGTGCAAGATGCTCAACATACTGATGTCACAGTGAGTTAATATTTTGATTTCTCAAGAGGAACAGTATCGACTTCTGAGGAGATTAGGGATTCCTTGGAGAAATAAGCTTTTGTTTTATGTGCCTGAAAAGTAAAAAGCTCTTACGACTACTTTAATAAAAAATAATAATGAAGAAATCATGTACTAATGCTCCAAGTAGGTAATAAGATTGAAATGTGTAAAAGGTGCAATCCTTCTTATGCCCTCAGGAGTCAAACAGGTCAAAGAGAACCATAAATATTAGGTCTCCTACAAATATCCCGCATCAGAGTGTGCAGACTGTATTTCTAAAGATGTATTAGCAACAGCAAAGAAAAGAAGATGAGGCAAAAGACCACAAAGGTTTGAGGGTGACAGAGAAACACAACAGGTTTAGATCCACATCAGGACACATAATAGCCTTATTTACTGGGACAAGCACGAGTGACTGACAACACCCAAAATGCAGGATACTATCTGGGTGGGACAGAGTTAGAAAAGCCAAAAAATTATTCAGCTTTGTTATATTACTGTCTTAATCCTTGGGGATCCACCTACAGTAAAAACCCCTCCAAGAACTTCCCACTAGAGTATAGAACCTCTCTAAAAATCATGCATCTTAAACCATGTGTTAGATCAGGAAGATGGAATGCACTACATTTAACTGAATAAAAATTTAGTCTAGGTGCTGACAGAAAACTGGGAAGTGTGAAGTCTGAGGTCATTTATTCATGGCCCATCTCAGCAGATTTTGCAACTGCAGAATCAGTTTAGGTTCCCTCTGATATTTTATGTCTGACTGACAATTCAGAATAATATAGAAGCATTCTTGTGATATTTTGAAGTATGTCACTCTTCCTAAAAGTTTCAAGATAGATAATAAAATAATAGAATAATAGAAAAACTTGACATGATATACAGCTATTTGGTTTCATTTATCACTGAAAAGGATAATGGTGCATTTATATTTATAACACTGAGGAGGAAATGAATTACCACAAAGCAGAAAGAGGAAGGAACACATATCCTCCTCACACACACTTGTAAGTACAGGCAGTGCTCTCAAACAAGCAGAGAAAGCTGTGAAAACCAGGGTTGCTACATCCAATTTCTAGCTAAGATACTCAGTCGAGTCTGGAGGAAATAGGGTGTTTACTGTTGCACCTGGAAATCTATTCGTATGCTGATGGGCCAAATTCCATGCCAAAGGCTAGGCTAAATTCCTGCCTTGCAGTCATTTCCCTGGGGTTCAAACTAACACTTCCTCACTTTAGCAGTGCTACTGCATCTGTAAAATTAACAAGACAACCTTTCTTTACAATCCTCAGATTTCGCTTCCTCCCAAAATCTCTGCATAGGGAATTGGTTTCCCTTGGAACATTTTTAAGTGTTGTCATGCAAAGGAGCAGCTGTTGGGGAACACTTACCAGGGGACCTCAGGTACATTCTGTTGTTCTTAACTATCCTACAACAGCACAGAATGCAAGTTTGTGACTAATTTACTTCTAGAACGTTTGTGTCAGGTTCAGTTTTGCTACAAACTTCTCATTTGACCTTTAGCTAATCAGTGAGGTAAATCACTATGGATCTCTGGCTAATCTCTATGGTCACTGAGTTAGACTTGCCCTATAGGAAATAACTGCAGAAAAATGGATAATTGGCTTACACTCACCACTGACCATTGTATTTCTTTAGGCTTAGGATTGAAGCCCCTGATGATTCTCTTATACAATGCAAGTGGTGAGGTCCAAATGTGGACTTAGTGGTATATGGACTTAATATACCAGACAAAACCTCACTGACATCAAGAAAACACTAATATTTTACTTTTACAAGTGTTTTTGTCTTATATCCAGGAGAACTCAGGTCTTCGGAAGAAAGGCTGAGAATTTAATATTTCTTTCACATTACTACTTCTAGGTATGCAAATACAACAGCTGTACAGGGAGATAGTCTACTTACTTAACTGCTGAGATTTGGTCCTCAACTTCATAGACTCCAAGTCTTCGATATACTGCATGCAAAATCTTGTCACCTTGATAAGCTGTCCCTCTGCCATCCACCAGAGCAACAATAATTCCCTCTTTGCTTGCAAGATAGGTTATCCAGCTAATGCTAAAGGTTTCCTTTACATTCTGACTGCAAGGTCCTCCATACCTGAGGATGAAAATTCACACATTTTCAACTAATACTTACAAATTTATAAATGGTTATTGGACACTGGACTATAGCTATCAGTACTGATAACATTTTCTCCACGTTTGCTACATGACTCTGGTTCAGAGAGCTCAGTAGACAAACACTTCAACTGCTATTTTCATGCAGTTATGAGATTTTGCTATCTAAAATCCATTTTAATCATTTAGGTCTTATTCCTAAGGCAAATAGTTTCAGCTCAGACTGAGGGGTGCAGTATCAGCTGCTTGTCCTAAGGAGAATCCTTGAAAAAGCCATCCCTAAAAGATTCAATTCTTTGATCTCTCCAAATTCCTTAGGTGCAACAGCCCTTTTTGGTGCTTTTATGCTTTTCTGCATTTGATTTCCACATGCAGTCAGTAATGCCAAAGAAAACAAGAGAAAGAAATACAGCTCCTTACACTTTTTGGCTATCTCCAGACCTTATTTATTTCAGTAGGGAATATCATGTGCTGTTGGAGCTGCAGGCAGAACACACCCCACATAGCTGAGAAATACAGAGATACTCCTCATGAGAATGGCCTAATGAAAATTACACGTGACCTCAAGGACAGGACTCTTCTACTCTAAACTTCAAACACACTTAGCATCCTTGGACCTTTTGGATCATCCCTGGCTAATAAAAAATGATGTAAAGTTTATTACACCCACTCAGCTCTCCTTCTTGCATCTTTTTTTTCCTTTTTTCAGTACTGCAATTTTTATTGTTTTTTCTGCCTGCAATAAATTATGTCAAATGCTCTTAAAAAGCAAGTCCACATGGCTTAGGTTTTTTTTCTTCTTAAAAAATGAAGCAGGCTCTTGTATTTTTCAGATTAGCAAAGCTGAAATCAAGACTTTCAGACTGTCTCAAGATAAACAGAAGCAGCAATAGAGCTAAAATCTACATGGAGTAGCCTAAACGATTTTAGCCTTTCTCTTTCTCTGAGAAAGTAATCCTTACCATGCTAAGTTTAACATTAAAATCCTTATCGATCTCCATTGGGATGGATTTCTATTCCAGAAATATATTGAAAAAAACACAACAAATTAAACAGAACTAAGTAGTTTCGCTTTTGCTTCATAAAATGTTGCAAATGTCCCAGGTTTTGTTAAATTAGAAGAAGTATGTTTTCTAACAAAACAACAACATTCAAAGAAAGGAAGTGTTACATACACTTGAATAAGCAGAGGGTACTTTTTGGATCTATCGAACTGTGGAGGTAGAAGCATTTTGTACCACAAAGCTAGAAAAGAAAAATTAAAATTAGATTCTTAATGGCTGAAACGATTCCTCTAGGCATAATCCAGAGTCTGGTGTAACAGTATATGAACATGAATCACCACATAGTACACAACGCATGAACTGTGAATCACAGAACTGATGCAACGAACTGTTTATATTGAGCTGTTGAAGAACAACTTTGAAGAAATAAAGTACCCACATTTTCTTTAACTTAGCTATGCATTAAATTATTACTTCACAAAAGTCTAGGTTCTCAGTTTTTCCAAGTGCCTAGAAAAGCATAACTGTTTTAAGATTATCAGATATTAGTTCTGGAAACTTTACACTGATTTATTACCATGGGATACTGTTGGTAAGTCACTACTGAAAAGAACAGTGCAAGTAAGTCTGTATAATGCATAAAACATGAACAGCAGTTTACATTTCATATTTTATTAGCACCATGTTATATTGTTTTTACACAATATTTAAACTCTTTACCAATAGTATTAAAGATTTTTTAGAAACTTGCATTGTGAAACAAATGTATTTTAACTACTATTCTACTGAGAGATACCCTGAGGCATAGACAAATTAGCTGTTATTGAACAGGGCAGAACCAGGCCTCTTCTTCCCAATCTGAGAAGCTAACAACTTTGTTCTACAGAAAGACAATATTCACTATAACTAAATTAAGGCAAAATATTAAAATGGTAAGAATAAGAAGTAAAATAAAGATGTGTAATTCTTACTTATACCATCCACTTCAAGCTTATTAATTTCTTCTTTTGGCAGTCTGATCGCTTGCAAAGCAGACTGCAATTCCCAATTGTCTTCCAATACTCTGAGCTCTAAGTAAAAGAAATGCCTGAATTATTAACTGATTTATTGTTAATTTCTCTTCAGTGATTAAGATTCCTTTACTTAGTGTTATTAGAACAGAAAGGAAATCTGTGAATTTTATAAGCAGAGTAATGAAATCCACTCAGACACTCCTAATTTGGCTTGATCACATAGCTAAATGAAAGAAAAGCACTGGTATTGCAGTGCACAAATACTCGTTAGATTTTTATAGGATGTACATTTTGCAATGCAAATCATTTCACATGTTGCCTCTGAGTGTTAGAGTCCCGCATGTTATGAAGAAACAGCTTTCTCCTGCAGAGCCTTCATCCCAGTTTTGTAAAATGGTGGGAGCTAGAAATGCAAATTCATGGCATTGTGCAAAATACGGTCCTGTATCTCCTCTCTGGCTTGTCAGACTAACATCCATTTAACCTCCGAGACTCTTGGGCAGCGTGGTCAAGCACACAGTCCTCAGGGAATATCTTGTTTCTGGGTAATGCAGGAAATTCATTTTCTCAAGGGGTTATGGCCAAGCTTCACTTAACCACTGTATGATGCCTTCCTACACAGAGACACCAGACTTACCATCTAACTGTCCTTGTTACTGCTCACTTTGTAAACCTTTTTTCATTTTTTTTTTCTTTTTTAAATCTTTTTTTTTTACTTATTGTTTTACTTGCTTTAGACCAAATTTACAGTTACATAATTCAAAAATTACTATTTGAAATTTAATTAACTTACAGGACAGACTGCCGAACTGCACATTATAAATCCATTGGGTGTTGTTTATTTATGTGTTTTCCCATGAGTAGTGACAGATGAAGAATATTGTACATAATGGAAATCTGTGACTTTTAGCTTCACTTTTGGAATGAAAGAACCTTTTAAAACTTCAGGAGATTTTTCTTTTTTCCTTTACCTTTTCCTCCTCCTTGTTTCTGGAAATGTTCAAAAAAGTACAAGAAATATTCTTCTCTCAACATATATTGAGCTAGGTAGTGCTTAGGACATGCCAGAAATATAATACTGGAATTTGTTCTTTCAAAGTACTCTTGACAAGCTTTGCAGATTCAGGTGGATTTTTTTAATCTCTGAGAGATCATCCTGCTCTTGGATGCTCATGCAAACTCAGCTGAACCCTTTTCCATCCTTCCCCTCAAAACTCCTGAAACTTCCCCATTACCACAACTGAATTGTAGGCATCCTGGAAGGAACTTCCAAACTGATCTATGTCAGTTTAACTGTCTCCTACTAAAATTCATGGGTGATATAGTTTCAAAATGCTGCCAACTGCAATGAAAATGGATTTACTAAAAATAGTTTTGCACCACAGAAGAGATTATGAAAGCAAGGAACTGAAGGAAAATTAATTCAAAAAAGGTAAGGAAGAAGTCAAAGAGAAGCCTGAATTTGTTTTTATTCCTGAGAATAACAGCACAGAAGAGGGAGGCATGATGAAACCAGTGGTGAAAATCCATTACATGAAACTGTTCTCTCCTGCAGAGAGGTTAAGAAACACATAACTGAGGTTGGGCACTTAGTTGCATTTCATGCAATTAGTAGTTTGATAAGATAGTAGGGGCCCTTTACATAAAAGGTAGCAGTGACTCAGGAAAAACAGACAGCTGTAACAATAGATTAAATATTAAAAAAATATCCATGCATGCACTGTATTTAAACGTTTAAATCTATTTAAACCTTCTGCAATAGAAATACCAGAACAGTGTTTCTATACCATAATTGCAACAGACACGTTAACCTATCTTTTCAATTTGCAAAAATTTTAAGTGGTTATAAAATAAGATGTACCATCTACTACTGGAGTCTAAATAATACTATGTTGCAATTCACTGACTTCTGCATGAATCACCATGGATTAAGTTAGTTAATATTGTGGCATTTGTCTTCCTTATGTTTTTGTGTGTCTTTTGGTCAGACAACACTCAGTTAACAGTGGATTATCCATGCAGGCTGAACTGTGAGGACCATTACAACTACCAGTTCATTTCCACTGATTACTGGGGAAGGAAGGGAATGCTAAATCACTGAAGTTTATACAGAATCATGCTAGTTTTCATAACATTCCAGGAACTGAGGGCTTAAAGTTGGAGAAGAACTTTTAGGGGAAAAAACAAGGGATAGAGAGAGAAGATTCACTGCAGAACAATTAATATTTTCATAGTTAGAAAGTTCCTGCTTGCCTTGGTTGCAAACAGTCTTCACTAACAGGCTACTTAAAGAATCAGGGCTTAAAACTCAAGGAATATTCTTAAAAACTTAAGAATGTTTCTTGCTGAAGATCACACTTTGTATCAGTAATTACACCTTGTCTGAAGCAGTTATTAGAACGGATCATCTGAAAGAGCTTCTGCTCTTCTCTGACATCTCTACTGATGGCTGAAGAGCAAGTCATTGATCCAAATTCTAATGAGTACAGCACAATAGGTCAAACTGTAAACTCTAAATAGTACACTATTGGGTGTAGTAACAAGTACCTCAGTTTCATGAGGTAATGTTCCCTCATGAAAAAGAAAGTCTTGTGTTCATCCAAATGTGAAAAGGAATATTCTGGAAACCACAATAATGTTTTCTACAAAGTTTGACTCAAAATTTGGCAGACAAAGAGCTGCCCATGTTCATTTTATCTATAGTGCATAAACAGGAAAAACAGCAGGATGCTATAATAAAAACATCGTCATGTTCATTCATGTTTGGATTTTACTAACAAATCTAGAAAGACACTAGTCATTTTAATACCAAATAAGATGAAAGGCTTCTTGATCATAATCCTAAATATTGTATTAGAAGACCTTGATCTGGATTAGAGGTAAAGGAGTATACCACTTGCTTAGAAATAGGCAGGATACTTGCAGTACCTCTATCACCATGGTTCTCAAAAAGAGTAGAAATGGGAATCCCAGGACCTGTTGTAAGAATGATAAAAAGCCAGTTTACAGTTTGAAGCTGGAATTTGGTGAAGCAGTGTGTATTACATTAACATTGGTAACTGATAGGAGTTAAAGAGCTCAAAGTTGACACACAAATCTGAATCTTCTCTGCTGTATAACTCACTAGTCCCTGACGCAATACATAAGGTACTGTGTGTACAAAGACTTGCACATAGACAGGCACTGCTTAGCAAACATAATAGAAGCAACTTTAAGTCTACTAAGGCTTCCTCCCTAGAGATGAAGTGACATCTAGTTAATACCTGAGATGCGATTACATAAGGTGAATGCAGAACTAACAACGTGAAACATTCTTCTGAGAACATGTCACATTGTATTTGTGAAGGTGAGTGCCTTTCATGTGGTGACGACGTTACTGACTATTTTGTGCAAGAATGATTGAAAGGTGTTGTTATTTGCGACATTTGGTTCTCTGCTCAACAGAAGTTCTAAGCTGATCAGTTGGTGTGGAAACTTTATAAGAAGTACACAAAAGGAAAACCTTGGATACTTTTCCTTTTTTTTTTTCAGATTGTGATGTCACTGTTTTTTGAGTACAGCAGTGGATGAAACCTCAGATCACTGAAATCACCTAATTTATTACAAAAGAGCTAAGACTTCATTTAATACTTGTATCTTGCAAGCAGATTCAATGATCACATATCTTGAACTGAATTTTTCTTAAATCAGTTATTAAAAATGTTCTCAGGTGCTAAATAGCCAACATTTATGGCTGACACAAGTATTAATAATTTCAATTGGGAAACACACTAAAGTAGTTTCTCACAGCTAATTTTGATCACATAACTTGGAAAACAGTATATGTTTCTAAATCCTGCTCTGGCTGCTGCAAGAAAAAACATGGCTCTCATGAGCTGGATTAAAATCTGTTTTGTGACATGAAGGACATTCACAAATTTGTTTTTAATTCTAAAAATCCCAAGCTTTTTGTTGAAAAAGTAAAAAAAGTCCTGAATATATCTGTATTTACTGAAACATCTTTACAAAATTTTTGAACATGGAAAGTCTCTTTCTGGAAATCTTTCCTGGTTATGGTGAAATTTCTGTGATTCATACAAAAATCATTTGGGATAATCAGTATTAACTACAGTACTGATAAATTTTAAAGAACAACTTATAATATGTTTGCTCCCATGCTATACATACCATAACAGATCAAGGCATAATACTTAGAACGTTCACTGAATCTTGCTGTGTAATACTGACATCTCTCTTTCCTTAAATTGCAAGTAATGCATTGTTTTCTCATAGGTTTGCTTCCAATACTGATTCTAAGAGAAAAATCAAATAAAGCGATGGTTATTTTGCTAAAACTAACTTTACATGTGTCTGACTCATATTCTTGAACACAAGCACTGTACTTTCAGAACAGTTAATTTAAAAATAAATGCCTGGCCTTTTAATCAATTTTTCCCCAAGAGTGTATTTAAATGTTAGATGTCATTTCTCCTCAATTGTCAGATATAATCGAGGTTAAGATTTAGTTAAAATAGCTTGTGAAATTACACATTAAACATCTTGAAACTAAATTGTTTTATTGACAAATCCAGAGACATCTTCTATTAACCTACTATCATTAAGATAATGTTGATAACACTTACTTGTAAATATTCCTTCTTCCTGGATAGCCTTCAAATTCATTGCTTGAATAGAAACTGTAAATTCATTCATATGTTAATAAATAATCCATAAAGTGATGACCTATGAACCAGCATCAAAATGAAAAGCCGTCTTGGAAGTTAATTTAGACTTTTTGAGATTTCTGCATGCGACGGAAGAGTAGTTAAGCTTATATACCTTTCATCTTAATAAATCTTTGCTCAGACCATGATTAGGTGCCACATAAGCCATATAAACAGGAATTCTATCTTAATTCTCATGAGCTAATCTCTCCAATTATGTAAGCTACTTCTATCTACACAGTAAGCTGAATGAGAGATCATAAAGAGACAAGTAACTGCAAATTGTGTGAGGGTTAACCACATGATTAAATTAAGTGTTTTTAAATAAGTCTCTCTAAGATGGGTGATTAAAATAAATAGAAAATTGAGGGCAATTTGCAAAGAATCTTTCATAAGTAAATCATGTTTACAAACCTATGCAGTGCCTTAGCATATAAATTTGTTGTGGATGCATTCAGATAAAAAACAAATTACACCTAATTATAATTTGTTGAGTTAACAAACGGTGTTCAAATGATTAAGTGTTGCTTTTACTGACAACACTCACAGCCTTTTTTCTTCATGACACTTACATTGCATCATTTGTTACTCTGAAAATGTATATTGCCTCCCATTCTCCACTTGTAACTTGGATTGCATTCTCCTGTGTAGCGAGACATTTACGTTACTGAATATTGTAGAATTATTTCAGGACAGTAGATTAATGTAGAACACTTTGCTCGACTTACCACAGAGCCATTGATGTAATGAATATGCTTATAACCATTTTTGTCACTAAAAATTTTGTAGTATGAACTGCTGTCTGATGTAAAATACGGTGCAGAAACAAAGAACTGAAACAATGGAAGAAAAACAGTAGATGAGACACAAGACCGTCCAAGCTGTTTAGCAGATTATACTACACATACTAAAATTGACAAGACTAATCAGTTCAAATGGGACAAACTACTTTGCACAAGTTTGTACCTGTGATATTCAATCTCCCTGCGATCACATTACAATTTCTGTCATGTGAGATTTCTTAAGGTGATAATATAGATACCTCAAGAACACCACGAATGTGAGCTCTCTGCTTGTAAGTGGAATAATTTGTATAGTCTGAATAACTTTTCTTTAGTTATTTAAAAACACGCAGAGATTATTTGTAACAAATAACTTTCTGGATAAAGCTAATGTTCATGAATGGTGCCAGACTGAGTAATCTGTGCACCACAAAGTTTGGCTGTTTCAGTGAACAAGCATAGCATCAAAGAAATGGATATCTGAAGTTTCCCGTAGTAGTCCACTAACCTTAAAGAACAGATTATTCCAGATAAGATCATTCAACTTTTACTTCCTTTCAAACAATCTTTACTAAAATTGTCAGTCAAGTTGAGTTACTGCAAGTTTTATTTCAAAACATGAAGACAGAGGAATGACCTGCAAGCACTTCAAATGCAGTCAGA
Source organism: Callaeas wilsoni (assembly GCA_013398955.1). NCBI lineage: Eukaryota > Metazoa > Chordata > Aves > Passeriformes > Callaeidae > Callaeas > Callaeas wilsoni. Next base: position 240,052 of record VWPU01012750.1, read on the forward strand.
CATTCCTGAGTGAGTATAACTTCTGAGTAATATTAACTCAAGCTCAACTAGGACATGTGACCACAAGTTAAATTCTCCTGGAGACTGTATCTGTGATTCCTAATACTTGGAATCCCACAAAGCCAAAAGCTGGGATTTATGCATGTTTGCAAATTCATTAGCTCTAATAAAAATCTGTCAGAACCTCAAACGAAGTGTCAAAAAAAGGAAAAGGACCAAGTAAAATAACTGATCCTTGTAAATATGAGATCTTCACATTAAAACATCTCTTAAGGGACAGTGCACTGAAAATTGAAGCTTATTGTTAAGTCCACTGCAGGATATTCAGGCAGTGTGAGGTTCCATATACTTGATTAAGTTAACTTCCCCTGCCTAAAAGTAAACATAAGCAACACTACATATTCACTGTTGGATGGTATGACTGTAAATACTGATCTCATGCTCTTACAATTTCCTCATAGGTTTGTTTTTACTGCAAGTTTCCAAAGGTATATGGTTGTCTAGGGTTACTGGGCAGAGAAAACATCTTTTGCTAAGCGGTAACTCCAGAGAAGTATCACCTGCCATTCTAAGTGGGGTATCTTACCTTGAAGGTTCCCCCCTAGCTGAGGATGTGCAGCACCTGGCACTGAAACTGTTCTGAGTGGACAGATTTTATTCTTAAGATACTGTGATAGCCCATCTTTATCCCTTGCCCTAGTGTCACCAGAGGAATTTTACACCTATTTTTAGGCTCCAGGATGCTTCTAAGCATTACACTGCACTATAAATCTACCTCTTTTCATTACTTTCCTCCCTTCATTAATTTCTGTCTCGACCAACTTTCCTGTCTAGTCAGTTGGTCGGAACAGAAATAGGTTTTTAAATTTAGAAAGCAGGTAGCCAGATACTATGTCTAGCACTGCATTAAAAGTCTCAGCCCTACAGTGCAACAGGTCTAAGCAGTAGCGCTGTATGTCTCAGAAGGGTGCTTCATGTTTCAAAACACTGATGGGAAGATGCAGGAAGCTGTAGCTTTTAACTGAATTAAAACACAGTACAACAAGAAAACCTACTCCGCCTGCCCATCCTGTTTGACTCTCTTCTATGTGCTGTTGATTCTGAAAAACAAAAGCAAACATACACTCTTTAAGAAGATTGAGTTTATGGAGATCCAATGTCTTCAAATAAATCAGTAGCCACCCGTAAAAGAGAATTTCAGAATACTTGCTATGAAGGTTCAGGGAGTTGGAGGTCGTCCAAGTAAATAATATTGCCAAATTAAGGTCATTACGTTAATTAAACTATTGTTTTTTAACAGCTGTCATCAGACCTAAATAAAATTTAAAGCAATTATGAAACTTTTTACTGAAAACAAGAATGAACAACTACCTAATCTCATTAATTTTTTGGCAAAAATCCAAGTAAAATAATGTCAGGAAAATGAATATTAAATATCTGGTTTAGGTTTTCAGCCGGTTTATATTTTCTTTCATTTCAGAGCTGTGGTGTTGATTTAGAGCAGTGGATGATGTGACTACTAGGCATCCTGAGACTATGAATATAAATTTAGAAGATCTTAACTCCTTGTTCTTAAAGCCGATTTGACAACAGACTTATACTGAGCATGAATGATGCAGCTAAAGGTGCTTTTACATTTGTACTTGTATTTTGCTTGTAAAGTATCTAGTGATTATTTAAAAATTCTGCAATCACTGTATTTCTTTTGTTATCTTGCAAACTTTATATTTTTCACTCATACAGTATTTCTTCACAGTCTGAAAATAATTTAACAAATTTTCGTTCTAAGGAATATGGTTTGTATTTCTTATCTTCTGTATAATTTCATCACTATTTAAAATCACGTGTTCTCCCTTCTAATTTAATTCCCTCAAAGTGACTTGAAGAAAAGTTGCAGGTTCTTGTCCCTTAGAAGACTACCTACTACTTTGCAAGGGCTGCACTGAGCTATTAACTCAAAAGATGGATTTTATTTCTTTTTAAGATAATAAAAATGGGATATATTGTTTAATATCTGCATCCTAACATTATTTTCCTTTCTTTAAATTAAGACTCAGATCTTGATGACACAGTACATTAGGGATATATTTAACTTCTCTCATTTGAGCAGTCTCAGTGTCACAAAGACATGCCTACCTTTTACTCACATGAATAGTTCCACTGCTCATATTGGTTTCTGTGGTCTATTCACATGAGCAAGAGTTGAACATGTGAACATTTCTGATGAATCTACACTTTAGGAACATCTAGTAGATGATATTTTGTTATTATTTTCAAATACATAAAGCATAGTACGTTTATTGTACATTAGAGACTCAATGCAATCTGAATTCAACAAGAGAACTATTTTTGCCAAAGGAAATGTTCAGAGATATACTTTCTAATGGCAAATAGAGCTAATGCAGCACTCCCATCTGTTCACACTCCTTTGATTGGCCATTTGTGCAAACTTTAATGTGATAAAAGCATTGTATCACTGTATAAATATAGAATTATAGAAACGTCAGTAGTGACTCCATAAATAAGGTTTCATAGAGAAATGCAATTAAACAAGGATCATGAACACAGTCCTGAAAGATGTTAATTGGTCTGGTCTGGTCTGGTTCCAGCAAAGCAATTAAGCACATGCTTAATTTTAAACACATAAACAGATCTACTGAAGTAAATAAAACTGGTTATGTGCTAAAAGTTAAGCTTGTGTTAAAGGGCTTCAGTGGATTGTGGTAGAATCCTAGAAACCTTATACGTTTTTTTATTTCCATTAAAATAGGCAATTATTAAAATATAGCTTACTTGAAGGCAAGGTAGAGATCAGTGTTAATGTGCCTATAAAGTGGAACAATACTTAGGAAATATAGCAAATGCTGCATTAAATATGATCTTTTTTTCTAATAAATTACAATATTTGTCTGTGGAAAACTACTTTCATGACAATGTTTTTGAAATAACAGGACCTTAAATTAAATTCCCTTTAAATTTGCAACAATTTTCACGTTAAAGAGGAGTAAAAATTATTTTCAGCTTGAAAAGACTGTGTCAATAAACTCTAAATTTATAATTTATTAGTTATATAGAATGCTTTTATAAATATTCTTGCCTTTTATTTCCCATTAGTTCAAGGTTTCATCTAATGTTAGTTTTAATAGGTGTTCTGTACCATGAACTCGAAGAACAAGACAAGCCAAAAGCATCAATACTAAAATACGACAAATGAGATCTCTGTACTAGAGTTGCTGAAAGTCAGGGTTGTCTTTCCCTCAGGATCTCTATGAGTATCTGCCTGCACACTCCTCAGGCTGCACAAAGCTCTGCTCTGTTCAGCAGAGCACGGTCTTCTTTCCCAACTGACTAAATCACAGAATGACATATTGAAACAAAATGTAGTTACTGTTGCAATTAGCCTGACGTTTTCTTTTCAGCTCTGATTGTGTGTCTGAAAACTTGTCTACCGTCTAGAACGGCATGATTTGATAAAACAGAAGAATTTCTTCTTCCTGAAAACCTGCCTTACTATTAATGTGTATGTTCTTTCAAATAATCTAACATTAATCTAAAAGGACATGATTTAGTCAGACTTAGTATGGAATTTCGATATGGCATAAGATTTGCTTTTAAAAAAATACAGATCTTATGTGGTTCCACTTTTGAAGAGGCTACAAGAAGGAAATAAACATTACTGAAAGCTTCTCAATAGCATTCTTCTGGGTTTTTTTTTTTTTTGTTGTTTTGGTTGGTATTTAAGCTTCACAAAGAAAATATTTGATGATTTTATTTCTTGGAGTAGTTAGTATTTTTCACCCCTCTTCCAGCAATTAAAATACTGAAAAAGGTATCACTATGAGTAAAAGATTATTGTGATAAAACACTGTAAAATATAATTATGGCATGGATTAACAAATGCTAATTTCAGTAATTTTAGATTTATATTTCCAACTTCATTACCTCTGGACAGTTCCAAGTATTTGAATGTTCTTTGAAGTCACAAATAGCTAAGACTGAAAAATTCTGTATTCTCTTCAGCCACTGCACACAGATTCGATTATCTGTTACCCAAGTAAGCCAAGTAAAATAGTGATCACTAAAATATAAAAGAAAAAAAGAAAGAAATGGGGGTTATTAAACAACGGGAGTATACAAGCATTGCTACAGACTGTATCCCCCACACTGCTCTCTGAAAAACAACGGCAAAGCTTCCACTGTTTTAGGGTACTTTTTTGTCCTTTATAGCAATGTATCATATAGACAGCCAAAATACAAATACAACATTTCTAGGTAGCTTCTGATCCTTCTAGGAGTTTAATATGGCAGTACATTGTTAGAAACAGTACAACTCAGAGGTTCAAGCATTTAAAACAAATAGACTACACCTTTTTTAAACAAGAAAGACATATTTGAGGGCACACTACCTGGATGCTATGATTGCAGGAACTGGCACCTCCTTAGGACCAAATGCTTCAGAGTTAATAGTGTCTACAATAAACACTTTAACAGTAGGATTTTTAGCTCCAGCCTTCAAAGAAAAGGTATTAGGTTATTAAAACCTGAGTAATTCAGATCGAAGAAAATCAAAGCACTTATTGCAGGAAAGTAGACAGATTACAAAATATGAATTCAGTTGAGTATAATAGAGCAAATGGTCTTACGAGATCTCAGAGCAACACTGCAGCAGTAGTACATACTTAATTTTGTATCATTTAATATATAAAGAAGAAAACCTTTTAAACAGTCAAGTTTAGTGCCTTTCTCTACAGAAAACATGCTTGGTGGGAACCATTTCTCTGTTTGCAGTGTGGGTCTTTGCAGCACACATTTTACACTGACTTCAGCATAAAACTCCAGTTTATCCACATGACTGCAAGTGCTGTTTGACATCCCAGCTGGGAAATGGTTGTTTAAACTGATTTCATGGTTACTTCTTCACTGCATACGTTATCAGTTTTTTAATTCTTCTCCATGTGTGGTCTAAACCATCCAGATTTAATTTAGAACTGTGACCCAGCTGACAGGTGAGCAAATTCTTAAGATACATTAATATGATCCCTTGCAATCATAGGAACATGATAAGAGTCAGGAGAGCTCTCTAATACATGCTGAAGAAATGCCAACCCAAAACCTTTTTGCCTTAGATCTGGCACTTGAAAGCAATTAAAATCCAAAGCCCCTTGAGATCAAAAAACACTATGAAGTGTGCAAATAAAATGAAGCTGCCATAGCCTTTATTTTTAAAAATAAAAAATAATTTAATCTCATAATTTATTTACTATAATGAAAAATAACAACTGCATAGTTTACACATCAGAATAAGTAAACTGAATTGAAAAAAAGTAAGGCTTGACAGTGAAAGCATGCATTTTTGCACATGCTTTTTACCTACACGAGTAATGCCGTTTATTCCACTGATATTATATTAAAAATTTTGTATGTACCTACAGCTTTTCAGAACTTAGACCAAGCTTGTTTTCTTTCATTTAAGTCACGATAGACTTAACTATGATAATACTTAAGAAATTAAGCATAGTTAATTTTCTTGTTGTCATAACTCATTTCTCAACAGAAAGGAAGTCAAAAGAATCACAAAACATACCTTTGGGTACGGGATAGTTATTTTTCTAGGATACTGGTCCTCACCAAAATATGAATATTCAATAACTGGTATGTCAGAATCATTAAATTGTACATATGACAAGTATCTTCCACTTGGAGACCACCACAGTGCATATTTTGTGGCTAGCATTTCCTCTGAGGAAAAAAAAATAGCTTATAAGTGTAATCTACCTTCCAATTTATTTTAGCACTCTACTCAGCAATCTAGTTGCATAAAGACAGTTACAGTAAATAAATAACATCAAACATCTCAAAACATGCACACAGATCCCACTTAACTCACTTGGGATGTTCCTGTGTGCATGTGTTAGTTTTTTAAAATTTTTTTTGGATGCATTGAAGTGCCAAATTGTCACTGAAATTAAAACTTCTTCTAAAGCTTAATTCCCAGCCTCTGCCTTTGCATCAGAAAGAAGACCACTTTGTAGAGTTCTGATACAGTTTCAGTAACAAAGACTCAGGATTTTGGTTATGTGTTATGAATAAAAAATTCATACATTATACAGCAAATACAATATGGAAATGAAGTAATCCTTAGGGCTTAAAAAAAAGAGTATCATCAGAGATATTTTAGAATGGATTGTGAAAACTTGGAACCAGGTGATCTAAAGAAAGCATTTATCATTTGTTGCCCTTTGAGATTTACTTACCTTCATAGACCCAGTCAGGAATCCCATTAAATATTTCATTCTGTTTTCCATCACTAGTTATTTTAATTGGTGCCTCTCTGGGACTTTGTTTCAGATAGATATTATTCTGATATACATATACCTAAATATAAGAAAGGTTTTTTTAAGAGTACAGGCAATAACAGGATTAGGGCAAGATCCTCTGCAGTCAATACTTTTACATTACACTAGCAAGATCTAATGAATACAAAATGGGAAATAAATGGTACATTAATAGTCCTTGTAAATTCTGCAAGAGTAGGTACCTCAGTAAATAAATTATACATTACAGGCCAAATTCTATGTTCAGTAAAAATTTTAGAACACATTTTAAATACTGAATCTGTAAATCTCCATTTTAAATTCATGTGTTACACAGTGTCACAGGGAAACCAACTGGTTTTCAGGCCTTGAAACTGCACTTAATCTTACATAAAATTATGTTGATCAGTTCTGGATAGAGACTGGTGAACAAACTGAAACACATAATGTAGCTGAGAACACGGATTATTCTTCTACTGAGACACAGACAGTAAAATCTGAACAAGTTAAAACTGTTTTCTTTGTCAATCTTTCTCATAACCAAGATTAATAAACAAAGGCCTGTCAAAAATATGGCCTAATAAAATAAAAACCAAAGGCAGATAAATGTCTTTTAGCCACACAAAGCAAATTCATTCTAGCACTTAATTATCTTTACTAACCAATTTGTGTCCAATGGGTGACCAGGATATATACTGAATTTTATGTGGAAGCTGATTTTCTGTCACAAAACCACTAAAAAAAAGAAAGAAGTTGAGATTACTTTTTGGGCACAGTGCAAATGAATCATTATACTGTACATTAATAAAAAAGTCACAAAGTTATTTTCTAACTGGTTATTGTTTCTCAAGCAATGCACAATTAAGGCAGGCTGAGACATGCAGTTAACACGATGGTGTGCACCAGTGCTGGCAAAGGCTTAAAGTTACTCCTTTGATAACCTATTCAACAGCCTAAGGAGCCAGCCTTACCTCTCCAAATGCTGCACAAGCACCTACAGTCATTTGCTCTAGCTGCAGCCTGCATTGCAGCCTCAGCAGGTTATTTGGAAGTGTGAGCTCAGGACACAGCACGCCGAGGCAGGCGCGACAGCAGCGCGTCCAGCATTGCTAAGGATCCTAACTCACATGCAGTACTCTCTACTCACATCAGCCTGCAGCACCTGCTTCCTGTCACCTTGAGCCAACAGTTTCCCAAGAATGATGCAGCTCAGTGCAGCCCCTGTTGCTCAGAACTAAGAAGCATTTGGTCACACTGCTACTTACAGCATAAAAAGGTGACTGCAGAGGCAGATGGCCTCCTTTGGATTTGGGTGGAAAGAGGAGTGGTTTGGGCAATCTTGGGAATGAGGCCAAATGCCATGGGAGAAGCTGTAAACTTTTGAGGAATGCAGGAGGGACTGTTACAAGATCACTGGAGCCCTAAAGGACATGAGAGTTTTAGGAAAGCTAAAGATTAGATCAATGATAAAAAGAATGAATTAGCAGAAGGGGATGGAGACAAAAGAGAATATTGAGCAGTTAACGTTTTAGGGCATGAAATATAAATCAGTCCAGATGAAAAGAATGTATGATTTTCCTAGAGAACATTTTTTCTCTCAAGCAAACAAGTAACCTGATAGATTTAGGCAAAAGCAATGTGAGTTGGTAGTCACATTATTATAGTTTTAGAGTGAATTCTTGCAAGCACATCACTACAGTGTATTCACCACAGCTCTCTGCAAGAAATATCAGGCCTTACCCATTTATGAGATCATAAATGTGGTATGAAGCCGTATAAGAGTATCTCCACAGCTGCATAAATCAAGCAAGAAAATATTATTAGACTTGAAAAAGATAATCTAATTACAAATAATCAGCTGCCTCTTCACAGCCTACCCCTTTCTCAAGAAAGTACCAAGAAACATTTATCTATGGTAAACACAATCAACAAAATACTAAATAAAATTTAACATTTAATTAAGAGGTATATTTAAAAACTTACCTTTGAATAATTGCTTTCCAGAGCTATGAAATATTGGTCTGATGACATCACGTAATTTGAAGCATTAACTTGTTTCTGAAAAATTAAGTAGATTAGATTCTAGTCTCACTCACTTTTAAACTGGGACTTGAAATAAAACTGCACTTTTCTGCCTTTTTATTAATTAAGAAGTTACATACCATCGTGCTGTTTGTCATGATGGTGGTTGCATAATTAATTTCAACATTGTAAAGAATAATATCATCTTCTGGAGACTGATGAAGATATTCATTATCTTTATAAACAAAATAAAATGTCTGTTACCTTCACAGAAGATACTACAGAACAAATCCATTTATCAACGAGTTCACATCTCTTTCAAAGAATAGGTTTTAAGCAAATACCTTTTGGCATCTACATAAAAAAATGTTTCTCTTCTAATGATGCTGAGGTAGAGAGTTATCAAGAAACTGTCTTCAGGGTTCTTGAGTACATTCTCCAGGTTATACACTGCACAGAGGATCAACTATTTAACTTTACAAATAAATGCCAGATTTTATTCTCATCAATATCTGACCAAGAATGCCAGTGACAGACCTATTAGAAAGTCAGTATCAAAATGTAAATGTTTTAAAGAAAAAGATCTTTGCTTATCATTTTAGCAGAACATTCTCATTTGTCTATTCTGCAGATAACAGAAGTACTATGCAACTGACACTGCATGACTCTGCCCTTACTTACACGAGTCTTACAAAGTGAAGGTGAGTGGCCTTCATTGAAAATGGAATTTAACCCTGCCTGTGCTCAAGATCTGAGCTATAGTTTGGTAGAGAATGAAGATCAGAATTTTAGTTGCAGATTATTATTTTCACTGCTATAAACAGAGAAAAGGAACTACATATCTGGTGTAGCTAGAAAACAAGACTAAAAGTTAAAAAGCAGCCTGAAACACTGCGAAGATGTTCATTTTTAGGAAATTAGATCACCCTTGGATCTTTTGAGCATCCTTGTCTGTATTTGTGTTTAAAATCACCCTTAGGATGAGATATAGAATTTTAACTCCTTGTTTCAGAAGAGAAGTAGACATATGGAGTGCTGTAGGCATGACTATCTATGGAATCTATGGCATGGCTTTTGTGTGAGTTTGTGACTGTTAAAAGGAAAGATAAGTCTAAGTGAGAAATCTATAAAGAGGGAAGCAGAATATTAGGTTTAGGTGATATGCTGCCTACGTCCTTCAGACATTCAGACAGACTTCTAACAAACAGTCACCTAATTTTTAAATCATATGAGTGATATCAACATACTTCCAACTGTTAATCGTAACATTTGAACCACTGCAAGCAATGCCTTATAAGGCTTTACTTCAGTTCTAAGATTGTGAGCTAAAACCAGCTTGGTGAGACTCCGTGTGAATGGGCACTATGCTTCTTGCTACTGGCAGAGAACAGCACTTGAGGCAGCACAGAGATGGGAGTAGTACATGTGCTAGAATGTAATCCAGGCTAGCTCCAGCCTTCCTGGGCTGTGCAATTCAATGATAACAGAGCAGTGCTTCAGCCACACACAGACACATTTATATCAGCAGCAATTAACTTCATGTCTCTACCTTAAGGAACTTGGAAATTCAACTTTATTTTCTATGCAATATCCTGTAACTCAGGAATTTCAGCAATGTCAGCACTTCCTTACGTGAGATAAGAACAGCTGGCCTCATTGCAGAGCCAGGTACTATTGAAAACAAAGAACAGGGCCTGTAAGACAGACTGCCTCAATCATTACAAGTGGTAGTGAAAAAGTGCTGTGAAAAGCTTGAAAAGGAGATTGCTTAAGGAATGACTGACACATTGACAAATTTCTTTCACTTGCTGCAATGAATATGACAGTAAAAGAAATAAAACACTGAAGGCCTCTGTAAAATTATAGTTTATACTTGACTCAGACATGTCTGTTGAAACATCAAATACCTGGATTTTCTAGAATGACTGACAGAACAGTAAATTTCAACCATAAGTTTTGACTAACACATTGTTTAATTTCATAGTTAGCATTCATTCAAAGTAAAGCGGGAAGGAAAATACATTTCTCAGTCTGTGTAAACTAGTCTGGAAACACATATTAGAAAGGCTTATCTATGTTTGAGAAAAGGTTTTACTTACCTGATACCCAATATGGAAAAAATGTTTTATATTGGAATTTTCCATTCAAATAATCGTCCAATGTAAGAGCTCTGGGACCATCATCTGTGTTGACAACTAAGAATAAGACAAAAAGTTTCTGTTAATGAAAAGTGGGAAAAAAATTTATTAGTCCAGTATTTTCTTTTTTCTATATTTAGTGCCATGGAACAGTGAGGATATTATAGTCTTGGAGATATGCAAAGAGTAGGTGCAGCAGAAAGGAAAGTTCTCTGTTACTGTTCTGATAAGGTCCTTTAGCCTCTGAAAGACTCATCTTTGGGAATACAAAACTAACTAGATAAACTAAGTTATTTCAACCATTTATTCACTCAGACACATTTACCTGAAGACCCTGTGAGTCCAAATAAGCCTTTTTCACAGGAATAACAAATTTGAGGTTGTTTGGTGTTTTTTCTTTTTTTTCTTTTTTAAAGCATGGGTTTCATGAACTTGTAGAGATAACTATTTTAATCAAGACCTTCACATGTTCAGCAAATGGTCAAACAACAGGATGTGCTTACAAACCCTTACTTCCAAATTTTGTACATGCCTCATTAAGCATTGTTAGAACATGGCTTGCAAAATAATCATCATCCACATCAATTTCTTAGTAGTCACATGAAAAACATCAATGAAGGAATGTAGGTAAAAATAATGCTGAAAAGTAATGAATGAGTGAACTCGAATTTTTATTTAATGCTGTAAAAGAAAATTGACGATGATTCTTGAAAGAACACAGGTACTCAAATATTTGATTTCTAAGCAGGTCAGATAACTGTATTAAAATAAGGCAAGAAGTAGAGACTGGTTTTGTGGCTCTTGTCAGGCTATAATTTTTCCCAAAGCTACACAACTTAAGCTAGGGCAGATTTTAAAAGAAAATTCAAGGTCAATCAACTGAGTAAGAAGAGGATTATGCTGTGCAGTTCCTGAGTAGAACCTATGCAGGTGACCAAGAGTGAGAGTAACCAAAATATTTAATCCTCAAAAGACATATGAACTTTTCTGACAAAGGCCAATTTTTAAAGTTCAAGTGTAATAATGGCAGCTTTCAGGTCTAGGCATTCTGGATGCTATGCTTTCTCCTTTAAAATCAAAGAGACTTTTGCCAGGGTTTTCAGAGGTAGTGGAGATGTCACACCACAGCTTAGTAGATCTTTGTCACTCCCCCTGTTTGTTCCTTCCGATCCCTCAGATGACAGTCAGATAATCAAGATGACTCGTTGCTCTCAGGTTTCATATCATGCTCCATCACTTGCTCATTACTTGCCCTCTCTGTTAAGATCACACTGACTTCCTGGGAAATGTTTCTTCATATTGCCTTCTACGGTACTTTGTAATGATAATACATATTTTCTTCTGCTAAGTGACTATTACTTACTGTAGAATACACATGTCAGGTTGACTGTTGACACAAGCCTTGTCTGCACTAATGCAGAAGAAAGTTGTCACAAGGAATAAAACTGAGTGCCAATCCAGAGGCAAAAACCTGTCTGTATAAACTCTGAGCTAGCAGTATGTCCAGAAAATATCCCAAGAAGTTCAATAAGAAGTTAATTCCTCTTGCTAATACTATGACTGCATATTACAGATCCTTGATACACTAATGATAAACATAGAAGATGGCAGACTTAAAAAAATGCACGGAAGATAATTCCAAAGAATCCAGTTCTAGTTATGTTGAGTGACGATTACTTATCACTATCTCTCGGTTAAAATTCTCTAAGTGAATAAACTTATTAGCAAAAGAAATCTCCTGTCAAGATCTATTTCCAAGGTTGTTTGTATACAAAGCTTAAAATTTTTTGATACCTTAACCTGGTAAAATTACCTGGTTCCTTCTCTCATCTTAAGAGACAAGCAATAACACAAACTTCTCATCACTGGTCTAATTTTCACAGCTCTAATTTAAACCTTCCCTCTGTTGGCCATCTCACCCTTACATACTTAATATTCCATGAGGATTTATTATGATTACTAATGATTTTCAAAATGTGCCCACGAAGATGGGCTTCTGCCACTGTATTACAAAAAATTTGAACACAACTACTTCTCACTAGAGTACTTAAAATTTTGAATGCTTGGTTTTAGGTACCAGAAGATAGCAGCAGCATCTTCAATAGTTTCCCACAATTGTAGCTGATTCTTTCTTCTGTAACTAAAGACTTGTTAAATAATGGTATCTGAGATCTCTGTTCACAAACCAGACACTAACATGAAAATTCCTTGACACTAATGTGAAAATCACTCTACAGACATTAATTTGGATGGCTGTTGGTAGGCTTGGCAAATTCTTTCATTGTGGTTTGTTTCTCTAAGAAATAATAAAGATGAAAAAAGACGCCCAGGGATGAAAAGGAAGCAAATAGCAGAGCCAACCACAGAAATGAAAGCTTACCAAATTTCAGCTTTGCTCCCCTTCACCACCCCACTGTCTCAGTTTTAATCCTTTGTGGTCCATTTCCACTTATTTACAGGATGCAGTTCTGCATTTCTCTGTGCACTGAATTGTTTATTTTACTTCATAGTGTAACTTGCTTTATATATTCTATGATCATAATTACTCACTCATGCATTTGAGTGTATTGGACTTACATGTATAATTGTGCTGGTAAAAGTCTGTAAACATCTAATAATTGTCACTGGCTTTATGCAGATACCTTCTCCTTTACTTTTCAGTTCACTGTCATGAGAGAGCTTAATTAAGCACAGAAAGCAAAACTTTCAATTATATTAAACTCCGATTAACTTTATGCCCATCAGTCCATCACTGTGAAATTCTGTATTACCAGGATTATTCAATTTCAAAGACTGGATGTGAGTAAACCAGCACAACCTTTTATATTTCAAAGCTCTCCTGTCATGGCTTATTCCACAACATGTTCTAATGGGCATCCTTATAAATTGTGTCTAGTCTTGCCAAATTAAAGTAAGCATACATAATAATCAGAAGGTATGGTTATTTCTCTATATGGTATTTTTTAAATAGGTAGGTATATATATATGTATTTTATATGTACTTAACATATATGTTTTTTATAAGTATTTTATTTAGCATCCACTGCTAAACATCAAGTAGAGGACATGCCAAAGGAAAACTGGTTAGCATGGTATTATTGTCTGCTTCTGGACTAGAATTTCCATTCTTATCTTTGTGGGCTGATGCTGAATAGCTGAAGCACAAGCTCCTCCAACATGAGGAAACCCAAAACTCAGTTTAGCATCTGAAATTAATTCTAACACTCCTGACCCTGCTCCAGAACTTTGGTCACACTTAGCATCAACTCACATCAACTGAACCTGCTTTTCCACTTTGGGATTTGGCTGAGATGTTGCAGAGAACACTACCTATTCCTAAGAAACCAGCTGCTCACCACTTCCTGGCTGAGCAGTAAGCCCTATGACCTCATCTGTGACATTGGAGAAACAGGGATTGGGCCCCAGGCCCAGGCCAAGAGTACACAGGGAACAGAAGCTTTGACAGACATGACTTTGGACACCCATTAAAAATAGCAGAAGAGTTTAACTCGAAGCCTCAGCAACACATACAGTTAATTGTAACTCTGCCTATGGTTCCGCTATTGCTTTTCAACTGCAGACAGGTATTTTATTTCTTGTTTATGCTTCAGAAGAACAGGACTAGGTACACCAGCGTACAAGGGCAAAGCTCCTTTCTGAACTGCTTGGAGCTGCGGTATCACAGCTGGGTTATCACTGTCAGGTAAATGCCAGCACACATTCCTAACTAAAGATGTGTCAAAAAACGGTCAGTGACTTCTTAGGCACGGATGCCGTTTGCTACACTGAGATTGCTCACCTTGCTCTTCTGAGCCCCAGAGAAATTGTCTAATAACTGCAAGTATTTCTCTCTTAATACCTTCTCAAAAAATTATTTTACAGTTAACTTTTGAGAATTTTTGACATTTTTATACACTTGCATGTGTAAATCAAAACCACCTATCACATTTTGAGAAGTCTGAAGAACATGAAATGGCTAGAAACTTAGCAGACAAAACCAGAACTAAATGTTCCTTCCAGTTATTTCAGAATTACAAATGACATTCTTCTTTGAAGATATCTTAAGTAGAAATTTATTTGGTCTGTGTCTATACATTTCTCATATGCAATTAATTGCCTTTCTAGACTGCCACATCCTTTCAGTTGAGCAGTGGTAAAGCCGGAATGTACAAACAACATTCCATCTGTGTAGCCATTTCCTGTCTGTCTTCAGCTTGCAAAATTTGCAACTGCAAAATTAATTGATATTTCTTCTATTTACAACTGATCAGTAGACTACTAAGAATTTAAAAAGATTAAGGCATTCGAACAGGTAACTGCAGCACTTGCAGTTCCACCTGAGAATAAGAAGCCATAACTTGACACATCCAACATAACTGTGTGTTGAACATAACTGTGTGTTCCACAACTGTGTAAAATGCTCCTCAAAAAGCATCCTGTGAAGTAAGACAATTTTTCTGTCGTCCCACTGGATCTATATATGATGTTTGGTATGACTGGTTATCGAGTCACTATTCCAAGAGAGATGACAAGAGTTGTCCATAATTGCTCAGGTACTGAAGAGGCCAGTGAGCTGTCTATGACAACTAGAGAGGGGAAAAAACACATTCACTTTTTCCTACAGTACCTTCCATCATCTTTATCAACTTCTTCAGGCTGCCAAATGGATCCTTGGTCTCCAACTTCTTTGTTCCCTCACTACTGTTTTTTAAATTTAAATCTCATAAAAATATCCTGCCTTCCCTGCCATAAGATGCAGATTTGATGGGAGTAAGTCCGACCTGATACCATGCATTTACCTCGTAGTGAGAGCTCAGATTTGACCATGCTTAGCTAGACAAAAATCTGGCACCCCACTATTGACAGTAAAAATCCAGCCTGTGACTCTGAGGTGGTATCTCTTTCAGCACTGCATAATATATATGCATATCTATATCTATCTATAGGTATATATAATTGACATAATCTATCCTCATATTCAAATGCTGCACAACAGAATCATCCCTAACTGCTTCAGAAACCTTCAACCCTTCTCTCAACAACCCATGATAAACATTATTCACAGAAATATCACATACGAAAGAGATCTCACCTTTCGCAAAACCTGCATATTAACTGCAGGACTTAACTTTCACAAGACTTAAGCAGATGGTTGATTTTATAACATTTAGTTGTAAATACAAAACTGTTTTCTCCCTCTCAGTCTCCCTGCCCACACATGAGAAAAAGAATAATTATAGAAAAAACATCCTTTAAATATATCCTGTTACTGGAATACAAGCCTTTTATTAATATTTTAATTATTTCAGAGACATTCAAGTAATCTGCTATAGTGATAGGGTCATGTAAATAGTTGTATTGCCCTTACTAACTTCTCATAGAAAACATTTGTCATCAAGTCAGTGCCACTCATGCTCAAAATTTCAAAACTCATTTCAAGCTTCACCAGAGGACTCAGCAGACCACACTGGGTTGATTTACCTACAACTGGCATAACAATACTAGAGCAAACTATCCATCCCTATTTTATACAATGCAGACTTTAATTTTCAAATGCAGTCTTAAATGCATTCAGAAATAATTTGTCATACCCCATCTACCAAAAAAAAAAAAAAGTTTGACTTGTAATTGGATACAGAACTTCTGTAATTATTACACAACCATTTAAAACCAAATGTAAATTCACCAAGCTAAAGAAAACTACTAACAGTTTGGGAAAGTCTCCTAACTCCTAACACAGAAAAATAATATGAGAAGATCTGAGAGTTATTTTTGCAGCCGTGACTAAGAACATTATATATCATGCACAATAGAGTTAATTCAGGTGCTTTTCACTTCAAGGAGTTCCTTGTTTCAACATCTGCTGGCATTTCAATTCTACCTTCAGGATATTTCAGCTGTCAGTACATTTCTGTAAAGTGATAAAGCCATAACAATTCTGACAGGACAATCCTAAACATGATTTGACAAACTTTTGTGAACTTTAGAAGCCACAATAGCCAAAGATACTGCGTTTTACACTACATTAGATTAGAAGTACCTTACCTCTTGATGGAAGCAGTATGATACACATAAGTAATAAGGAAAGCAAAAGGCATATAACCACGCCAAATATGATTTTTAGCCGGGTCTGCAGAACAGAAACAAACAATAATTACATTTTTAATATTGCCTGAAGTTTGCTTCCACGGCTGGTAAATAATTAAATCCTCCTACTCTCTAACTGCTGCAATCCGTCCAAGCAACAAGCAAAAAACGTCCCTGCAGTACATATGAAAAGACTTCCCTTTCCTTCTCCTTTAAAGTAAATATTTTCACATCAGAGCCTGGCCTTGTGCAGCAGCTGACAGTTTAAAATAAAGGATGTAAATGCTAGCAAAAGTTGAATTCAGGAGCATACAGACCTTCATTTTCCTGCCGTATTCTAAAAGAATGTAAATCCTCTCTTCTGGGTGTTGGTCAGCAGATCTAGGAGAGGAGTTAGAAAAGGCAGTGTCTGTTTTCACAGTTGGAGGCCAAACCTCTGGCAGACTTTTTTTTCCTACATACTTTTGAAAACTGTGCCAAATTTCAAAGGCTTTCCATAAAATTGAAACCACACTTTTGGGGAAGTTCTTGGACCAGAAATGGACAGTGGGTGGCTATTGGGGTGGTGATTATGTACTTCCCATCAATGCGAGCTGTAACCAACATCTGCTTACACTAACTTGAGGTTTTATGACTCATCAGATACTTGAAATGCACTGTTTTTCTCTGAAAAGTATCTACTGTATTTTTTGGCAATCCCCACATTCTCAGGACATAGTCATGACCGTATTTCTACTCTCTACAGAGAAATTAGAAGAAAATCCCATAGCTTTATTGTTTATGTAGAATTCATATATGTTTACTTTTAGAAATAATAAATGATGGGACAAGAATGCAAAACAAGCAGCAGAAACACATACTGTTTAATGTCTTCCACATGTGAGGAGAATCGCTGTTTTTCCCTGAAAACTATGCACATCTATAGGCTACGCAGAAGAGCTTAGAGAAGTAAATACATACAGGCCCAGCGGAAATTCTGAAATAGTTCTCAAACCACCAATTACACCTATTTTATTTAGCCCAATGAAATGAGGTCAGCTGAAAACTGGGAAAACTCCGGAGACCGCAGCGTCGAGTTACATAATCCATCCTTCAGGAGAGCGAAGGAAGGCTGGGAAAGGGAAGTAAAAGCCCGCGGTGCCCGGCGCCCGACGTTACCCAGAGCCCGCGGCTGGCGGTGACCCCGGCCCGGGCAGCGCCCTCAGGGGCCCGGCCCCGCCCGCCCGGCGCTGCGCGGCCCGCGGCACGCACGGCTCCCCCTGGCGGCACGGCCGCGCACACACACCCACACGCGGACACAGGGACACCGACACCGACACACACAGGGACA